>JARYHS010009754.1:0-20417 GCA_031002005.1 Vandiemenella viatica | reverse complement strand
TATCGGCCAGGGATTTTGTTTTCGCCCGCATCCTTTGATCGGAGTCGAGGCAATAATAGCGGACCATTCATTTTGTTGTACTTCAGTCGACTCGTGTCCGCTCGCCGTTATTTCTGGACGGAACGGTGGATTGACATGTGTAGAATTTGTGTTTTTTTTTCTGATTCTCGTCGTTTTGAGGTTGGAATTTTCAACTGCATTTTTTCTTTTACATTATTTAAAATGGCAAGTAATTCAGATTCTGTTTGCTATACAGATAATTGATACACCAGTAACTCGAAAGGAAGCAAAACTGAAGAAACCTAAACAATTTAAAAAATATAAAGATTTGTGGGAGAAAATATGTAAATGGATCCTCAAAATAAATTATTTGCGAATTATATTGACTGCACTGTGTGTTTTGCTGTTGCGTCACTTGGTACTAGACAGTTAATTCATCAATATCGATTTTCCGTAATTTTCAGAATATTGTGAGTGTGATCTTCTGCTGAATAAACTGTAATATAATGTTAAAATGTGCCGCATTGGTAACAGGTGTAGGGTTGCTAACCTTACTTTAATACAGATATAAAGTATCATACTTCATTTTGGTAAACTATACAATTCAATTAATTTCCTAACGACATGTTAGTGCTTATGATGAAACGGAATAAATTCAAGATTGTGGGAAGTGAGAAAGAGTATCCTTAAATTTTAAAATGAGTGTTCATTTATTTATAATAACAGATATAGACTCCAGCTGTAACTCTTTGAAATGATACCAAAAATTAATAGCTATATTATATTTAAGGCAATGTACAACTAAATTTTAAATACTTTTTCCCTTTTATATACTTTTTATTTTCTTCTTTAAAAGACAAATTATTCTTTTTTTTCTAAGTTAGTTGTAAACCCTATTTGAGGTGTCCAATAAAAATTTGTGGGTCTTGTACGCCTCCAGAAGATCTGCAAATACTTCATTTTCTTGATTATCGGATGCATTAATCTCAAAATAATAAAATATGGGGAACCACACAGTGTGAGCCCACCCGGGCGAGGCTTTACACGACCAGTTTTCAGGGCAGAGTGGTGGGGACCCGATCTTGAACACAACTGTTTGTATGCTTACTTTCAGTGGCGGAACTATACCGTGGAGGCCAGTGCGAAATTCATTGGATAACCCCCTCCCCCCTTGAGTGCCAGATCTAGGTGGGAGGGGGGCAAACCGGTGCATCCGACTTTTTTTTCAGGGGGGCGGCAGGTCCTCTCGGGCCTAGGTCGGAGCCCCTGCAGATGGGGTTGAGGACTCCCTCCGGCTGGTTGGTATTTTGCCCGTCCTGCCATTCTATTGCATCTTTTGCATCCATCTTCGTGTGAAGTGTCGATCTGCACTAATCTCCAAATGATCTCTTTTAAGTTCTCTATGGACAATAGTGGTTTCAAAATCTCTCAGTATTATACACGGATTTCAATAATGGTTGAAGAGGAAGTTTATTAAAGATGAAAATAGCTAAAATCTGGCTTACAGTTACAATACCAGTGCTCATAGTATATCCCAGAAACACTTAGTAGTCGCAGTAAGCAATGTATAAGAAAAGATATGGTTGCTAGTTTGTTTCCTCCTACCTTTGAATTACGTAGAATGATTTACTTCGAACTGGACGGAAGGTGTTCATATCCGAACGCCGCTGAGGAGTTTTCCTCGAAGCTGAGAATCCATAGCTACTCTCCTTAGTTGACAGCGTGTTATCATTTGCGTATAGAGGCCAAAATATGGCACTGACCAAGCCACCTATAGGGAAAAGAGAGGTTTGTGTGGTTACCATCCTTATCATTATCTAGTGTTACTGTAAATGTGCAGGACTTAATCAGAAAACAAGGTTAATCTGCCTTCAGTTGCGCATTGACGATGTTAGAATTATTGTTCCTTTGCACAGGTTTAAAAATTTATTATATTCGTAGTTAAACGTGTCAAACTAAAGAGTATAAATTCTGATATACATATATTTCGCTAGAATTTGAAAATGAGATAAACGGAGTTCATACAATTACACGCCTGTATTCCCAAGTCGGTCCAACCAGACCTCGAAACTTGTGTGTAATGTGAGATCTATCTAATATTGAGCAATAGGAACTACAAACACCACTTTACGTTACTGGATGAGCGCAAATCACTGGATTCGAACTTTGTTTTTTATTTTTTGTGATCCTATAGCGAAAATGGTAAAAACTACACTCTTGTAATTTCGTCATGTTTATCCGTTCGTCAGACACAGGCCTACCTTGTAATTTCGCCTTGTCCACCAGTCCGTTATACACAGTTTTATAATCGAGTGGTCTGTCCGTCGATTATGATAAGATTTCACAGGAGATATACCCTGTCAAGTAACCAAAAATAAAATTAATGTCACTATGGAACATTTTCATTTGGTTGTGTATTTCGAAAGACTTGAGTTTATTGATTTTGGTTAATATATGACACAGTGACGGATGCTTAGCTATTTCCACAAGTTTCTTACAAATATTTTTATTTATTATTTAATCCTCTTCAGTTTTTTCTCATTTAAACAGATTTCCATTCTTTTACCGGACATGCTATTACAGCCCTCAGATTAGGTTTTGCCAACCTGCCGCTTTTCAATCGGTTTCAATGCGATTTGTCCGTGTCTGGATCACTAGATTCGACCACTCAAAATGTCCGGTTTATTAAGAAATTTATTCTTCCCTCTATAAGCAGCCAAGATGTGTAGTTGACAAATAAGGTCGTCGCGTCTCGTTTCCTTTTCCTTCACCCACAGAGCGTAATTCATTTCGCCCTCTGTTCAAAAGTTGATGGCAGCTATTCGTGTGTAAGATTACCGTACTCGTTTTGTTCGTGAAGAATTAAGCATTAAATAGTGTTATTAATTAGTACTTTACGAATGTGTAATGATTTACCAAAGAAATTACAGAAATGCTTTTGTAGTTTCAGAGACAAGTAAGGTCTGAAAAGAAGTATTCTTTCAAATTACTTAAAAAAACTTTATTAAAATATCACTTACTTTACTGCAGTAGTAACCAAATAAATTTTTATTGTTATTACAAACAAGAAATTTTTGCTGTTTTTTAGTTAGCCATTGTCATAGCAACATGTAAAAAACGAATTGCTCTGTAAATTTTACCTTAAATGTGAAAAGCCTACCTCAGCCCCGGCTTCCTATTAATTTCAATCTTATTGGTCTATGAGAGACATAAACATTTATTAATTGTAAATTTGTATATTTTCTATGTTAACGAGTATTGTTTTGATGGGTGGAAATTGTTTACATAAAGAATACTTTTATTAAAAGTATATAATGTGTGAAATATTAATTCAAAGAATATAATTCTGAATGTTGTGTAAACTATTGTGTTTCATGCATTGTTCTCGGTTATATCGAATGGTTTAAATTTGTCAGTTTCATGTTTCAGTAATTATGGAAATCATTTATATTTTCATTTTAAAAAATTTCTTCTTGATTATAAGTAGTTTTAAATAGATTTTGGGATGATTATTAGCGGTCCCGGAGAGTCGGGCGCTTGAAATGTTTACTCGAATATTGTGTACTGCCTGTTTAAGCTCACGAAATTCGAGCGATCGAGTTCGCAGGAAACGATGTCAATAGGACGTTACATTAGTAATGCGCTTTAGAATCTTTGGAAGAAACTGATGCCACGCTTATCCGTGTATCTATACTATTATAAATCTGTAAGCAAGCTGCGTTTGTAGTGAGGCTTGATCTCTAATAACGCAAAAACTACCGCATCAAATTGCATGGTGTTTCCAAATTTTTAAAGCTAATGTTGCTGATCAACATCTGCAGAAGTAGCTAACTACTAATATGTACCATGGGAAGAAGCAAGTCAGTAACAAACTTCAGAAATGTGAAACTGTAGACCACAGATAATTATACACATTCAGACGGTCATTCCTTTCATAAAGAGACCTGACAAAATTTAGGATTTCCTTTTTTTTTTTTTTTTTTTTTTTTTTTTTTTTTTTTTTTTTTTTTTTTTTTTTTACTTCTGCGATTCATTTTTCTGGACCGCAGTACTTCAAAATAAAAAGAATACGTGAATCAAGTATAATCAGCATTTACTTGAATCGTAACAGGTCTGTTGAATTACGGAAAAGTTATATTACTAATATTGAAGACATGTATTGTCTCTGGTAGACTGTTATACAGTTTGTCTCTGGAACAAAATTGCTACGTGAACGCTGTACAATACAGCCACAATAAGCCAATACTTAATATGAAATTCAGTTTTTTCTCGAAGAGCGATGTCTGAAAAAAAGCTATTATAAATATCAGCAAGTAATAAAACATACTTCTTTCATAATGACTTGTGCGGAATTGCACATATTTGGAAGTACTTTATTCGATTAATATGTCTCGTGGCTATAACGTGCAAATATAACTAGGCATCCGAATATTCAGGTACATGCGACTCAAATAATTACATAGAAAATACGGATATATTGAAAGAAACTCAAATAAAAAAAAATTTCAGATCCTAATGCTACACCGCGTAAATTATAAAGCTAAAAGAATCGTCCCCTTTGGCCTATAACAAAGCATATCAGCTGTCATCACTGTCCAGGTTGCATTTCAATCGATTTACAACTTGCGATAATTTTGCCACTCAGAAATAATTGCTTGAGTTACATGCACATTAGTACATATACTGTACCGTGATCCATTTTGACATTTTTGAATTAATTATATCTGACTGAAATAATGATACGACGATTTGAAACCAAGATTAACTCCAATTCACGTAAATTTCTATTTTAAAGCAGGAATAATTGATGGTGTATCAATATAAAATAAAAACCAATATCCAAACAGCAAAAAATAAATAAATCAGAAAAAAAATGAGATGCTGTGATTATTGGTAACGAATTTTTATTTCAAATATAACTAGGCATCCTAAATTCTATTCTACACCGCGTAAATTTTAAAACTAAACCCGTTATGCCTGATGCTAAACAAAACGAGTCAATTGTCATCTGGTCCAGGCTGTTGTTTCGCCAGGTACTTACATGCGACTGAAATAATTACATAGAAAATACGGCTATATTGAAAGAAACTTAAATTAAAAATGTTTCATATCCTAATGCTACACCGCGTAGATTATAAAGCTGCAGGCATCGTCTCTTAGGCCTATAACAAAGCATCATATCAGCTGTCAGGTTGCATTTCAAGCGATTCACAACTTGCGATAATGTTGCCACTCAGAAATAATTGTTTCAGTTACATGCACGTTACTACATAAACTGTACCATGATCACATCTCGACATTTTTGGATTAATTATATCTGACTGAAATAATGACAGTAATGATACGACGATTTGAAATCAAGAGTAGCTCCAATTCACGTAAATTTCTATTTTAAAGCAGGAATAATTGATGGTGTATCAACATAAAATAAAACCAATATCCAAACAAAATAAAAAAATAAAAAAACAACAAAAAATAAATAAATCAGAAAAATTGAGATGCTGTGATTATTCGTAACGAATTTTTATATTTCAGCACACTTCCAAGAGGACTAAGTCGTAGATTACTGCTATATTTACATAAATTTATGGCACCGCGGTTATGTTGCAATCCTCGGTATCCACATTTTAAAATAAACTTTTTTTAGTTAAGTATCATGGAAACAATATTTTTCATTATATCCACAGATACATCCTTAACAAAGCTTATACCTAGCTATATAATCCCAGGCAAAGTTTACACATAAAATCGCCAAAAAAAAAAAAATACACATTTTGATTATAATATCAGCTTTCTTACAACTGTTATATATCCATTTAAATTTTCGGTACCACGGTTAACGTGGAATCCTCCATATCAGCATTTAAAAATATTATGTTTTAGTTGAGTTAAATATTGCTTTCAGAAATAATATTATTTATTACTACCACAGATATTCTATATTGTAACCAAGTTTATGCTCATCTATATACTCGCAGCCAAAGTTCACGCATAGTGATAATTGCAGCTGTGAAAACGTTTTAATTTTTAGTGCTGTGAGTTGGGTCAGTATAAAAGTTTATGATATGCCCTTGCGAAAGAGATCTAATCTGTCGGGGTGAACTTCTGCAGCTAAAAGATGTCGCCGAAATCGGCTAAATGAGAGTGAAATAGACCGACAACATCGTCTGCAACGTCAAATAGAACTAGATGAAATAGCTAGAGCAAATGAAAGTAACCTGCACCGAGAAAAGCGATTGACCTATAACGGGGTTCTATACGCTAAATCCATAGCTACTGAAAGCGCACAGAAGAAAGAATGTCGTTTGAACCGTGAAAGCCTTTCTAAACAATAAATGTTTATACTTCGCACCAATAATTACAACCACGAATTACTACTGTTAATTTTTCGGGAACCTTTTCTACTATTGAATCAATTGCATCACGTTAAAATATGAATAAAACAACTCTCTGACATCAGTATGAAAACCGAACCTAACGTATTAACCGAAACAGACGAAACTATTCAGAATACATTAACAGTTCATTCCTTTCCACGTTAATGTCTGATAAGAGAATAAAATCGGTAAATAATTTCTACACCTGCCAAGGCACGCGCGCGTGAAGCAGCGGGCAAATGCTAGTGTGTTTATAAAGATTGCGACAGAATAATGGGTTAATCAAACGTCTATCGGCGGTCGTGTTATTTCATCGACCACTTTAATATTCAGATGTTATAGAAATTAAAGTTAGATTTATCTTGCGACCTGACTAAAAATTCTGTAAATCTAAGGATTAATTAAGTTGGGGTACGGCTACACTGGAGCCGACTTCGGTCGATTGTTCACTATGCCGAATATGGCTGATAACGGCCAAAAAAAACCCCAAAAGTACGCAACAATATGGATTCCGGTTACACTATGACCGACTTACTCGGTCGAACTCTCCAAGACTCTACCGACTTCTTTCACCGATCAAAAAATTTTGTTTTATTCGGCCGAACGCGACTGTCTCGCGTCACTTGCGCATTCGTAGTCATATCGCCGCCTCGAAATGGAAGAGTAGAAATTTATTTTCACCTATAAACGCTAATCATGACTTGTTTCGATATTTCAATAAATTACTCAAATTATCTGCTAAAACATTATCACACATCATAACTTTTCGATTTCAGTTGACAGTCGAACAGACTATATTGTTGATTTATATACAGTGACAAAAATTTAAAAATATATAATTATGAAATTAAAAATAAACATAAAATCAAATTAATTGTATCCCTGAAGGTCACAGCTGGGATTGCCAGCCGGACTCTGGGCCGTAGCAAGAGTTGGATTTAAGGTAGGGCAGAGATGGTTACAGGTAGGGCGGAAGTTAAAATTTTTCTTGTTCTAATCTGGTGAATCGATTTTTGTCGTATTTTTAATTGTGAGTAAGGTAGTATTTAATTATCGGGAGGGGTGATAGATAGATAGATAAGAGAAAAACTTCATTTATTCTGGTTTCTATTACTTCCACAAACATATTATTATTATTATCATTATTATTATAGGCTTTTACGGCCTCGTTGGACCACTTTAGTCATTTTCTGGTTATCTTCTTAGGCATATGCAAGCACCGTTCTTTCCGAAATTCCCAGTATCATTTCATTTGTTGTGATTTTCTATGTCTTTCCTCATCTGTAAATACCCTCTTTATTGTGTGTCGTTTGTCTATTTTTTATTTAAATCTTATCTTTTAGTTTTTAAATGTTTTTAGTTTTTCTGTTTTATTTCATAGATCATCCAGGGTTATTTCTAATTCTTCTGTATCTTCTCTAACTTCCTTAATCCATCCTGCCTGTTGCTTTAGCTTCCAAAGTTTTTCTATTTTTCTTGTTATTAATCTGAATTCGGGTGTCCTCATGATATGGCCAAGGAAAGAAATTCTCTTCTTGCGTATAGTATCTGTGATGGGCTCCACTTCTCTGAACATCAACTCATTTGGCACTATCCTGCATTGTCCCTCTTTCTGATATTTTTTATTTAGACATATTCTTGCAATTCTTCTCTCCACTTTTAAATTTTTCCAATTCTGTTTTTTCTGAGTAACTTTAAATAGAGTTTCGCTTCCGTATGTTACTTCCGGCTGAACCACCGTCTTGTAGTGTTTTAATTTTGTTTTAATTGATATACATTTTTGTTGCATGTAGACTGCGTTAGTTTTTGAGCTTTAATCATTTTGTTAGTTCTCTCTTCCCAGGCAAATTTTTTCATTCAAGTCGTATGTTATAATTTCGTCCAGTATTTAAATTGTTCTACTATTTTTATTTTCCTGTTATCTACAGTTACGTTTTATTAATAGAGGCTCTGTTACCATAATTTCAGTCTTTTCAAAAGATATTTGTAGTCCTTATTTCTGTGATATATTTTGTAGACTAATTATTTGATTCATGGCTTCTTGTATGTTATTAGCTAGTAAGGCTAAGTCATCTGCGACTCCCAAACAATTTAGGTTTATTTGATCCTTCTTGGTGGAAATTTTTATGGTTTTAGGATTTTCCTTGTACCTTTCTCTCATCACGTATTCAAGGACACAGTTGAAGAGCAGTGGTGAAATACCATCTCCCTGTCTTATCCCTGTTTAATCATAAATGGTTCAAATAGTTCTACTTTGAAACTTTCTGTAGATTTTGTTTTTTGTGAGGGTTAATTTAATCATTTTTATTAATTTGGCATGGAGTCCAAAATTCATTAATATGTCCAGCATCGAATCTCTTTGGATACAATCATAGGCTTTCTTGAAGTCTACAAAGGCTATTATCAGTTGTTCTTTTGTAGGCATCCATTATTAGTTTAAAGGTGATTATCTGCTATGGGTAGATTCTCCATGGTCTAACCTCGATTTTCTCCTAGTTACTGTTCAAGCTGACCTTTGCAGTGATTGAAGATTATTCTCGCCAAGACTTTATACGCGCAATACAAGAGGAGATACCTCTGTAATTGTATGGGTTTGATTTCTCTCCTTTTTGATATAATGGATGTATTATAGCTGTTGTCCAATGTTCTGGTAGCTTTTCTCTGTTCCATATTTTCACCATACATTGGTGTAATGATATCTTTGCTGATTCTGCAGCATATTTCCAGAGCTGTTTGATCTTCTCCACTTGCTTTGTAGTCCTTGAGCTCTCTTAAAGCTTTGTAAACTTCATGTATCATTGGTGGGTTTATATTTTCTGTCGGTGTTTCAGCGTTTATTTGAAGAAGTTCTGGAGGATTTTCGCAGTTCAGTAGTTCTGCTATGATTTACGTATTTTCTTTATTGCTATGGCCCATCTTATTATTTGTACCCTTTAGGGAGCATCCACAAACCCCGTATCTCTATTTTGCCCTCCGAACCACTCCCCCCCCTCCCCCCCCCCCACGTAGCCCGATATGGCTTTTGCCTCTAACCTCCTCCCCCCTCCCCCCAAGTAGTACGTAGCTTTTTTTCTCTTTTGATTCCATAAGAAGTTTTGTACTATTTCCTCTTGTTAGACTATTGTAAATTACATACGATGATAATTAAATGAAAGAAAGAAAGAATATTCACATGTTGTTGTGTGTTCTGTACGCCATTTTAACTATGAAAATGATATGAATGGAAAGTTACGTGTCCTGGCTCGGAACCCCCTCCCCCCTCCCCTCCCCCCCTCCCCTCCCCCCGCACGTAGCGCAGCGTAGCCTTGCAGCCAACCTCTTACCCCCCTAGATCGAGCCACGTAGTTTATGGATGCTCCCTTAGTATTAGTATTGCAGGATCATATCTTTGGAGTTGCCTGCTAAATATTTTGTAGTAATCTCGTGAGTTTGTTTTCTTGCTGTTTGTTTCTATCATTAAAAGTGTATGTTTTTGGTATTGGCGTTTAACTCTCCTTATTACATTCTCTGCTCTGTGACTTCCAAGTGTGATTCTTTGGTTTTCTGACCCAAGCTTGATGCCTATCTTCTACTGTTTTATCACATTTGTCATTCCACCTTTGGTGGTATTTCCTGGGATTTATTAGAGCTACTTGTTTGGCTATTTGTTTCAGTTGGGGAATTATTTCCTCCAGGTCATATGTTAATCTTATACTCTCAGTTCTTTTTTCACATTCCGTGTTTATCAGTTTACGTGGGTCATAGGCTCTCTTCTTTTTGGTTGGCATCTTTTATTTGTCAATGGAGCGAAATTAGTGTTTATTTTTACCATGTAATGATCTGATCCAGTGTCTGCTCCTCTCAGGGCGTTTACATTGTAGATTTATCTGTGGTAACTCTTATCCATACGAACATGATCCAGCTGCGATCCTCCTTTTTTCCAGTCTGGGTATTCCCAGGTTTTGAGTTTATTGGTCTTCTCATGAAGTATGTTGATTTTGAGATCATGTCATGGTTTCTGCAGAATTCCACCAGTCTTATGCAATTCTTCTCGGCGGTCTGGCGGCTGCCGACTGGAGCCAGGAGCTTTTTTTTTTTTTTTTTTTTTTTTTTTTTTTTTTTTTTTTTTTTTTTTAACGGCTTGTTTGTGTAAAACGTTCCGTTGCCGGGGAAACTGTACGTACATTTTGTGTGTCTCTGTGCACGATAGGTTAGTTTGGAAACACTTTTATTGCTCTTTGAGGGGAAAACATGACTACCATTAGTCAGAGACGACCTTATGTGAAAAACTTCTACCGTTGTCTTACAATCATATCAGTTCTACTCCGGCTGATACATGATGCTTAGTGGCACTTTATAGTCGTGCCAATGCCATGGTTTTGTTGTACCAAGGGTAAGGAGCCTT
Organism: Vandiemenella viatica; assembly: GCA_031002005.1. NCBI lineage: Eukaryota > Metazoa > Arthropoda > Insecta > Orthoptera > Morabidae > Vandiemenella > Vandiemenella viatica. The sequence continues at coordinate 9,656 of JARYHS010009754.1, read as the reverse complement.
TCGTCGGTTCCTCTTATATTTTTCTATTATTTCATAGAATTTTTCTGTCTGCCGGTATATTTCTAGAAAGATCCGGTGTATTTCCAGCTTGATCGTGTGGGCCGTCTGTCGGAGTAAGCCTTGATACCCGTAGAATGACTCGCAGGCACCTGTTCTGTAGTCTCTGGAGTTGGTCGATGTTTGTTTTGGAGGCCGTGCCCCACACCTGGCATCCATAGAGAATGTAGGGGAGGATGACTGACTTGTAGATCCGGAGTTGGGTTTTGACAGCTAGCTGTGAACTATAGAGAATTGGGAATATGTTGCCAATGCCCTGTATTCTTCTTTCTAAGACATGTTTTGTCAGGGACTAGTCGAATACTGGAAGATTATGTATCGACTATGATCACCTGAACCAGTCTGCTGCCAAAATATTCTGAGTCCAAAAGAAAGTTCTGTAACTGTGTTAAAACCTTTTATGCTAACTGATAAATAAGACCACAGTCGCCACTTGTAGTTTTAAACCCACCACAAGAAGGGTATTAAAGTATACAATGAAAATCAAGAGTCAAAATCACTAAGTTATATTTTCCAAAATTCTTCAAACAAATAATGTCATTTTACAGTTAGCAAAGCAATCGGATATTATCGTCACCAAAGATTACAAGTTGAGACCAAGAGCATTAAACCGCTTCTCCCCCAGTTGAAACAAAACAAAAGTTCGAAATTCACATGTCCATCCAAATTTTCAAAATGTCTGCCACTAACGCGTCCTTTCCTCAGACATGCGCACTACTAGCCGCCATGATGTTCCATCTTGCCCTGACCACTCCGCGCGAAACCCGAACGTGCGTTCACATGCACTTCAACATCTAGACTGATCTATCCGCCTTTTTTGGTGTCTTCTTCCCGCTTTCTTATATAGGAGTTGCTCGCGTGATGACGTATTTCTACCGTGTACCTCCGCGCTCTTAAATATACCCTACTGTTTGATCTAATAACTTTCTTAATACTAGGTTAATCTCAGCAAGGAAATGGTAAAAGTGATGTGTGTTACTAGATGAAGTGTTTAGTGTCTGAATATTATGTTAATTTTGTCTCTCCAAAAACTTGTCGATATGGTTGATTTTCCTAAGTCTTACGGCTTTAGTCAAAGTTTTGTTATTTTTAAAATTGGTTGTTCTTATTAACGCGAAAGTAAGCTTAAAATATTATTCTCGATTTTAGGTTCTTCCGAAATATCTACTTTGTTTAAGTCAGTTAAGTTATGGTAAAACCGTTAATTCCTAACAATCGGTTGTGGCTACTATTTAGTTTTCATGGAATAACTCTGAAATTTTATGGATTATTGAGCCGGAAAAATTATCAAAGTGTAGCCTGAATTTACCTGCGCATTTTAAAGTTTATCTTATCTCTGTAGCTATTCTATCAAAGACGCAATAAATTATTTAGTGATTTACACGTGGATTTTATGTCGAGTGTTTTTAGGAAAATCATGACATCGGTTCTATGGCTTTAAACAGCATGAAATTAATATGTAGGAAGCTAAAAGGATGGATTATTAAAACAAGCTACTCTTTAACCCGGAATCTAAGTAGGCTATTGAATAATAAAATGCTCAAGTGGGGTGTCCAATTTTACGTGTTCATTTAATGTTTAAAAATACTTAGAGCGTTGGAAACTATCTGATTTAGGTGAATTTACTTCTCTTCATGGCTGCTTTAATTTATTCTTTACTTTATATTGTGTGGCAGTGTTTAAAATCAGTGCTGAAGCATTTTATGTGTGCAGTGTCTGTGACAAATTATTTCGTGGTCGGATTAACATTCAACAGGTTAGTGAAATGTCTTAAAATGTGTTTAGAAAATCAATTATGTGTGTTAGCTGGTATTTACATGTCCTTAGCGCTCTTGAAATGGCTTTAAAGTGCTGGAATTTATTCCTGAAAGTTGGACAAATTAATCGATTTACCGGCGTCTATTTACTCACTGATATTTCATATTCTACAGACTGAAACTATTTAAAACCTATTAAAATTGAAAGATTATTTTATTTACTGCTTGTTTTTCTACTTTTAAAATCCTGAAACTACTTAAAAGACCAAAATTATGTATGTGAACTGTTTAAGCAAAATGAGTATTAAAAATCCAATATAATTACTTCTTGTGGTTATTAGATGCTTTTAAACTATCAGAAACCTGTTAATTTATCTACTAGGCTGTCTCAGGGATTATTATTGCTGTTTTTGGAGCTTTAAGATGGTCAAGTTTTATTACAATGAGTTATTTTCATTCTGTTTCAGACTGTTATTTTATCCTCCAGTTTATTTCTTTAAAAATCCTACTAAACTATATTTATTTCTGAAGTTATGGTTATAGTGAGTCTAGGCCTGTGTAATATAGGTTCTTTATTGTCTTTACTGTACTGAAATCTCTTCAGAAATACTAAAACTGGAATATGCCAAAATTTATGGGTTAGATTTTTCCTTTACTGAAATTACTTATTTATCTCTGAAATAATGTGTATTAGACATGATAAAAGGTTTATTTATGCATACTATTTGCAATTATTCAACATTTACTTCGTTTAAATCGGTTCAAAACATCTCGCCAACCAACGTTAGTATCTGTTATTAAAAATTTACTCCTCTGTGAAATAACCTATTTCCTGCTGAACTATCATGTCTTTATGGCAATTTATAGTTTATTTATGCTGTGTATGTGTTATTTATTCACTTTATTATCCTAGCAATGCTGTTAACTCGGTTTAAAGTGTGGTATCGTGTACTGAAGTTAACCCAAAACTCGGCCCGATTCTAACCAAATATTACAAATATAACGAGGGATACCTTACAGTTTCCTGAACATTAGTTTCTTGTCTATTGTGACACCAATGTATTTTGTGTCTGGAGACCATTCGACTTCTTGGCCCATGATTGTGTTTTTTTTTTTTTTTTTTTTTTTTTTTTTTTTTTTTTTAAATTGATTATTGGTCTTTTATGGGTGAAGTATACGGCTGCGCAATTTGTTGGGTGATCTTAACTTTATTTATGCCACACCATTTCTCCAGTTTGTCCAGGCCGTATTGCAGGTGGTGACTAATGTTAAGGTCGTATCTCCTGCCGCATGCATATACCGTTGTGTCATCCGCAAATTGAGCGATGTTAACGTGCGGTGGTGTGGGCATGTCATTTACTCCAACTGAGAAGAGTATTAGGGCCAGAACAGAACCATGCCGTATTCCGGCCGGTATTGTGTACTTTGATGAGTTTTGCCCTTCCACTGACACGAAGAACCTTCTGTTCTCCAGGTAGCTTCCGGTCAACTGCAGTGTCATACAGACGTCTGTGTCCTCAGCTTGTGATCAGATTGGCATGACACATCTTGTCATAGGCCTTCTCTATGTCCAAAAACACAGCCGCCATCGATTTTCTATAGTTAAATCCCCGCAAAACGTCTTCAGTCAATCGGAGAAACTGGCTGGTGCTTCCTACTCTGCTCTGGAAGCCAAACTGTTCTTTTCTAATTGTCTTTTCCGCTTCCAAGGTGTCATTTATCCGTTTAAGCAGAACTCGTTCCAGCACCTGGGATGCGGAGGGTAGTAGGTTAATTGGCCTGTAGCTGGATGGCAGTCGTCGGTCCTTTCCTCGTTTGGGGATGGCCATCATCTTGGAGACTTTCCATGCATCTGGGAAGTGCCTTTGAAGTAATCATGCGTTTATTATTCTCTGTTGACTCTATTATTTTGACGTTGACTATGAATCTTGTTCCAAATTGTGGGCATTGCTTCATTACTCTTTTTCCTAGTATTCCCTTGTGAATTCTATACCCTTGTAATTCGATCGGTTCCTGATCAGTATTTCTCATTTCCTGGATTGTGGCTATCAGCATCCCTTGCCGATCCATTTCATATGTCAAAATTTTGAGTTTCCCTGGTTGGATGAGGGAGTTTATATTGTGTGTTGCTATGTTTCTTTATCTGCCATGTTGTAATTCTATATTTTGGTCTTCTATTAGTCTTCAGTATTTCCAGATGCTCCGACTCATCTTTCAAGTGACTGCCCACCGTATCCGAGTGCAGTCTTCCCTGGTTGTTGCCAGGCGGTGGAATTTTCCTTAAAAGGCTTCCTTCCATGTTGACTTTTAGAGGTACCTAGTCAACCTTCTGCAAGCTCCGAATACAACTATGGTTGTTAAGTGTAAAGGTTGTTGTGTGTTTGGTCCGCGAAAGCCATTTTATTTCACTCAAGTCCGCCGGCAAGCCGGTTATGACCCCCCCCCCCCATCCACCACCTGAGAGTATAATCTCTCCGCCTACTATGACAGCATAGCAGGTTTTGGGCCACACGTATATAATATTCAACATAATAATAAAAACTCCTTCCTTAAAACAGATGAATTCTTCGATTTGCCTTATTATTAAAAATGCAAAGGATCTCGTTCAAATCAAATGACTTCGTTCTTTCCTTTTCAAAGGCCAGAAATACCATGCCTGCCATTCATTCATGACCCATTGACAGCCTCTGAGGCCTGGCGATTGCAGTTAAAGTTGATAACGTAAATTTGCACGCAGCAGTACTACATTCTATGGTCGCCACAGACGCAAAAAGTTCATATGTATCTTTGAACGCCTCTCGCTGCCTGTACAAAATTTACATTGTGTTTTCCGTTTTATCCTCGCCATGACTCAAATAAGCTTTGAGCACGGTAGACTCTTTCCTTGATGGAATTTTTAGACTTGAAACATCAGTTTAAACTGAAAACTCTAATTTATTTACTACACAGAAACTTACAGGTTATATTCAAAAAAGAAAAGAATAAAATAACTTAAATATCTACCGACTATATACAAACTACTTAAAAAAAAAAACCAACTAAAAATCATTAAAAAAAGATGGTGCCCCTGTGGCAAGGTATTAAGAATGCTGGTTACTGTCCAAATTAAATATCCAATGAAATTTTCTGTGCAAGAAATGAGCCAGATCGGCTGATTGGTAAGGTGTTTAACAATTTCTTTGTACATGGACCTCATGGACCAAACTTTCAACACAAGTGGGATAAGAATATATTCAATGTGAAATTGTCAATTGGACATAAATAAAAAACACTAATATTTTACAAACAACAACATAGTTTTGTTTAATTTTCTCACACTTACATAAATTTTTCAACGGTACCATTTTGTCTACGTCAAACTCATCGAGGCTCACTAATGAATTTAGTAGAGCGTCATGGTCCAAATATCTTCTTTGTAACTTAGCAATTAGTATGACCAACGTTTCAAAACAATCAGATTTAAATGGCTGAGCATCCTTCTTCTACATTTTGTCGAAAGGGCCTTATCATTCATCCGATTTGATTTTTTGATTTTCCTCTTGAGCCTCTTCTGAATCTGGGTTCTATTTTCAGGATTGCCACTTGTCATAGAGTTAGCTTCTCCCAAAATTTGATGATACATTTAATCTAATCTGAATTTTTTTTATTTTGGACGCACTTTACAATTGTTGTGACGTCTTTCAATACTGCATTTTGGGCTGAATGCTGAAGCAGGGATATGATTTTTTTCGCCACAACCATGGCCATTCGGAATTTCAAGTTGAATATGACTATTAATGCCGATACTCTTAGTTCCATCGTCACCATTAAATCTAAAGTCATCAAAATAGATGAATAATTATTGTTTACAACTTTTGTAACCTACAAGTGTCCTGAACAATGCTGTTCGAGGAGTCAGCCAATCCTTTTTCCACTATACAAGGCGGCTGTTTTGCAATGGTAAAAGAATTCATGTACGGTAACATGATGTATTGATCCAAAAATAGACGGATGAAAGTATTTTCCGAGATTGTCCTGATGACTATAAAATGCAAGAGATGGTTGTACCAGTAGATGTGAGGAATTATTTGGCCAGATTTATTTTTATTCTGGTCACAACTCCTGAAACTTTTATATATTACACTTGCGACAACATAGCATACCGGAGAGTCAATGTTATTTTCCATAAGCGTATTTAACGTTAATTCCATGAAAGTGGCTGCAACAAGGTTTTCAATAGTTGTAACTGTCAGTAACGAATCATTTACGAACCCATCCTTAATGTAACGTATTGTTATTGTAATATTTTCTCTGTTATTTTTATCTCTCTTCCCATCTTCCATTAGAGTAAACCAGTTCACGACAGATTTCTTAATTAATATCTTTAGTAATGAAACTTCGTACTGCTTGAACTATTGCTTGAATTATTTGGTTTTGAATTTCAGGTGAACGATATGTTATGTTTTTTGGTACATGACTGAGAGCCTCCCTCAAATTCGGATATTTCATTCATGTGTATTCAAACAAATTGTGAAATAATCCTTGTTCTTCTTCTTCCTCCAAAATATAATTTCCACATAAAGCCAATTCATTGACAACTAGAAATTCTATTACTTCAATAATAGACTTCGCATAAAACCTGTTTTTTTCTAATGCTTTTCGACATATTAACGTTTCATCACTGCTAGTTGTAGATATTCTATGTAATTTGTCCTGCCACATCGCCATAGCTTGTGTATGAAAAATGGATTTTTAATCAGTGGCATTTTTCCAGTTTCTGAATCCTGTGGAAGTGTAGAAAGTCTGTTTGCTTCCACGAGGTAAAAAATTGCTGGCAAGAGTAGCAAGAAGCAGCATCTTTCTCGACTGAATACTGCAACCATTTATATCACTTGAATCAGTCCATTACAAAGGTTCTGTTATTTTCCTTTAGATGGACATCTACGATTTGTGCAATATCAGAAGGAATACTAAAGCTAACATTACCATGTTTCACCAAACCTGTTTCCGTAGGACTGGGAGTGGTAATTGTATGTTGTGCTTCCATCTGTTTGGAGGAGCGAGGTTCTTCATAGTTAATTTCTTCATTTTTTGCAAAAGAAAGCCCATATATCCATAGCAAAATCAATTGGTCTTCAGTCCACAGCAATAAATAAATAATTGTCACTAAGTGCCTGAAACATGTTACCTACACCTCAATGACAAACACCATAGACCATAGACAAAAGTGCCATCTGTGGGCAGAATAAAGAATTAGAATATGTGATAGTGACGAAATGTAGTTAATTCGGAATTGTTTACACGTCACTATGTTGGTAGTAAATTTTTTTTTTTCCCCATCTTTTCATATTATGAACAAACGATTTATGTAATTAGCATATTATCTTAGTTGATGGTATCTTTTAAGGTAGGGCATTGGAATTTTAAGGTAGGGCATTGCCCCACGATGCCCCCCCTCAGCTACGGCCCTGGCCGGACTATATTATTGAATATACTGTTTACTATCTTACGAACAAAAATAGTATCCAAACAAACACATTCTTAACAGAGCATTGGCACATTATAACGGACTGAAAGTTTTTCGCATTTCTGAACGCAATCACAATGAAATATAAAACGTCAGTCACTTCACACTTGACGTGTTTGCTTTGTTTGAGGTTACTTTAGATTCACTCGATATTTTTCGTTATTAAATAGTGAGATCATTCTATATTTTAGTTTAAATGCAGACAGAATCAATAAATCAAAGCTTTGTCAGAGGTGAAGTTCAAGTTTAAATTGTAACCGAGACCGGGAACCATCACTACCATAACCACTTGACGTAACCATCTGACTTGGGAACCATCAGACCTGTTCAGAACGGATTTCGATCTCCCGAGTATATGTTGAAGGGTATAAGTCCATATGTCTGTGTTACAATTATTTCTTCAAAATGAGCCCTAGGTATCGAGAAATTAACGCGCAAACATTTTTGAATATTGTTTAACTACAATAATTTTAGCATATCGTTAACAGTGTCAGCGTGGTGTATTGTTAGCGCTCTTGCTTTCCATTTTGCGAACCCGGGTTCAAATCCCCATACTGGCAAACATTTTTATTTTCTTTTTTTATATGCAGTAATCATTAAGCATTGATTTTATTTCATTTAAATTTCATTTACAAATTTTTATTACGCGAAATAACTTTTAAAACAAAATATTACAGAATATACAGTCCCTACTTTTTTATATAATCATTATTTCGTTGTTTATAGTTTTTTTTTTATGAAACAGTTATATTTTATGTTCTACAAAGGAAATGGAACTTACACAGAATATCTCTTTTATGGTCATAGCATTGTAATAAAAATTGTTTATTGTATCCATTGTAAGTAATTATATTATATAATTATATAGAAGAAGGTTGAAGAATTTGGGAAAATCATGACTGGAAACTGTGGCGCCTGTCGTAGGTACGTTGCGAAGGGGATGGGTTGTAGTTGGTGTAAGAAGTGGTTTCACTGGGCATGTGGGGAAGAGGAAACGGGGGAAATAAATGAGGCTCTCCCATGGTTTTGTTCACTGTGTGTTAGGGATGATAGGATGTGGGAGATGGGTGAAACGATTAGGGAGTTGCGTGAAAGGATCAGGGTTCTTGAGGCTCGTCCTGTGGAGGCTCAGCCTCTGCAGACGTGGTCTGTGGTGGCCTCGCCTGTGGAGGTTCAGCCTGTGGAGGCTCAGACTGCACAGGCACAGCCTGTGGGGGCTGAGCTTGTCGAGGCTCAAGCTGTAGAGGCAGAAAGTGGAGATAGTGGGTTGGAGGAAGTTGATAAGGATGGGTGGGAGCTGGTAACAGGTCGTAGGAGAATCATGGTTAACAGGATGAACAAGCCAGACACTTCAGTAATTGTGGGAAAAAATAGGTTTGACCTGTTGCCAGAGTCAGGAGGAGAAGAGCCTCATGTAGATGTAGGAGTAGGAGTAGGTAAGATGCAGCAGACCTTTAGGAATAAGGGCGTGCAGGGCAAGAATAGGAAAAAAAGGGTTCTGCTGCTAGGTAGTAGCCATGGAGAGGTGTAGGCCCTCTTCTGCAGGATCAGTTAGGTACAGGATATCAGGTCACAAGCTTTTTCAAACCTAGTGCAACATTAGGCCAGGTAATAGAGGATATAGGTTCCCTTTGTAGGAGTTTCACTAAGGATGATAGAGTAGTGATAGTGGGAGGTGCGGGAAATAGTATTGATAGAAACGCGAGTTATAGTATATAGAGAGTGACCTGAGGTAGGTGGTGAAGGAGGCACAGCATACCAGGGTGGAGCTCATGCAGGTCCTGAGTCGCCATGACCGTCCACAATTGAACTATGCTGTGAGGCGGGTTAATGTGGAAACGGAAGTGCTACTTGGGAAAGGCATTAGTTCTGTGTTGGGGGTTTGTGCCTGTGAACACCATTGGTAGGTGGGTTTCACTAGGCACGGCCTACACCTAAATAGAAGGGGGAAGGAGTACTTTCTGAGTTGTTAGCTAAAGCAGTGAGGGAGCCCGTTTCCAGTGATGATGGGGTCAGGACTGTGCCTTTTTTAGGTTAGGGGCTGCTGGTGAAGGGACAGAAATAGATTATCAAAGTGATACTGATTGCAGATTCGCGATGGGGAAAGTCACAGATATTAAAGAAATAGATGAAATGGCTGAAACAATAACTGACTGCGTTAAAAGTGGAAAGAGGAGATAAATTCTGAAAATGTAAAGCCAATAGTAAGGGTGGTTAATGGTAAACTGTAGAAGTATAATGAAAAAGTAATCGAATTTGCAAACTTAATAGAGATGCATGAACCACAATAATAATTGGGGTAGAGAGTTGGTTAAAAGAAGAAGTACTAGACAGTA
>JARYHS010009749.1:0-10000 GCA_031002005.1 Vandiemenella viatica | reverse complement strand
TATTTCGAAGTTATGAGACAACATGTGTTATTTATACAGATAATTTTTCAACCAAATGTAGACAGTATTTTTCTCCTTGTTTCAAAGGAAAAGTGTGCAAAGTTTCATCGAGATCGGATGAAAACTGTGGATTTGTATGAAGAACAAACAAACATACATTCATCTTTATATATATATATATATATATATGGCGTGACTGTACCGGCTAAGACTCATCCGCATGATGTTACAATCAAGTTAATTACACGTAGTCGCTTTACAATAATTGAATGACTACATCATGTAATAGTCACATTATATCATCTTACAATGAAATATACGAATACTACTACAATGCAAGCGTGGTCTACACCTTTTCAACAAGGGTATGCACAAACAGACGCGCATTACTTGTCTCTCACCATACAGCAGAGGATTCCTTAAGATACACTAATCTATTTAACAAAAGGAATCCAGTAAACCATCCGAGCAGGGGTGATGATATCCAATCCATGACCTCTACAGTTGAATGTTGACGGAGTGTTGATGATGACACAACACAGTAATCCGCAGACTTTTGGGTTCCACATAAAATCAAGTGTTTCCTTGCACTGTTGCTGAGTTAGTACCACTCTTGTTGCGAATTTGCTTGGTATACTGCATATGCCTGCAGTAACATGACCTCGCAGGGCCCACCGTGTATGGCTGACTGTAGCAGTAATGTCTTCTTGCAGATGTGTATACTGTGTCGCGTTCCTGTTCCTTAGAATTCATGGAGACGCGTTCACAGACTACACCAGAAGCGCTTAGCTAACTTGCAGTGGTATTAAGGAGTATCTACCGTCCCCCGAGCAGCTTGGGACAAAGGGTTAGGTACTTGTGGGGACATGTAGTCGAGTAGCTTGACTACTCGGAGGCAGCTAACAGCTGTTATGGTCTACAGCGAGGGGGTGCATGCTTCTATTACTGCTGCTAATGAAACAGTGGTCGAAAGTACAGAAGTATATTTACAACCCTTTCATAGAAGGAACAATAATTAATTAAGATACATAGAGTCTCGACTATATACACAGAACGGTACTGTGGCCCAGTAGGTATAGATACAGATTCTTACAGTGTTAGAGCAGAGCAGAGGGTGGAGGCAGTGGCGAGGCTTCGGAGTCCGGTGTTCGGGCCCAGGTAGGCCCACCCGGGCCGGCGATAACTTCCGTGCGACGTCCGCCGACCGACCACGGTCTTGTGACCTCCTATATATACGCAATTACTGCTGATGTGACCCACTAACGCCACAGTTGCCTCAACATTGCCTCACCACCGCCGATATTGCTAGAAATCCAGGCATTGCGCGCGACAACTGGATTCTGAGGTTTTTGTTTTACATTTTAGTTCGTGATGATGTAACATGGCATAATGACGTTTCGCTTCGTCCAACAGCAGTAAATACTTCCTCTGAGCAAGGTACACTTACGTGTCGTTAATCCCATTTACTAGATGTTGCTGAGGCATAGAGCGATACATCAACGGTATGGTAACAGCATACTCTAACATTTCCTTCTAAATGAATGCATCTAATTCAATGCTTAATAAGCGATGTCCCCAAACAGGAATAAGGGGAGTCAGAAATTGTTTGTCCCCCAAGGTGGCCAGAACGTAACCAAAGTAACTTGTGATTTGTGCCGGTATAATTAAATGGAGAGCGATTATTATATGTTGTGCTGTTACTACCGCATAATCACGTGATAAGCTGCCGAACACGGTACATGCTGATTAGTGCAGATATACTAATTTTTCCGCAAAATCGTGCTGTTTGATCAATTCTGTAGATATTCTTGCATTGATCCAGCCGCTTCCGAAGAGTCGCCTCCATTTCTGCTAGTTCAACTAAATACCCGCTCGCCGTATCCAACGCCGCCACGACAAAAGTTAATTGCTCCTGTTGTAAGTGTATTAGTTGCTTCTGCTGCTTCTGAATATGCATGATTTTCTGCCTAATATAACATCCGTCGGCGTGGCTTAGTGTCCCAAACAGAGCCTTACTAATTGTACCTACTATATGTAGAGGAGACCTGCGCGATGAGGTTCTGTGACCTATTTATGGTATCGATATGCCATTTAAGGCGTTGTTCCAGCATCCTGCAGCTTCCTTCAGCCCTGTCTTCCCGGCTTAGTCTTTCCTTACAATATTTTATGGCGCACCTTGCATGCACCACCGCCTGCTGATATTTATGACTTAATTCTCCCAATGTTATATAGTAGATCAAACTCCAGGGAGTAATATGTGTTTTTACTGTACCTCGTCGATCAAAGTATATTCCAGGATGGATCGCAATGGGGTCTACCCAGAACCTATGGCCCCCCATCGCCAGACACAGCATTCAGTTCACCAGTACCCCAAGCATTATCTGTGAACAGACAGAGGGGTATTGTGTCAGCATTGCCTGTCGCGGGGATAATTTTAAGCATAGCGTTTACTTGCGGCACCTTTAAACCTGCCTCAATATTGCCAGCTACGCGAAATACGGCTTGGACGGTTTAAATGCACAGTGGCTGTCTTCCCCTCTTTTTTAAAATGCCACCCTAAGCCATTTTAATTCTAGTATAGTATAAGGCCCAAACCACTTCGCATCCAGATTTTTCTTCGGCCTCTCCTTGGGGCTTCATCTTTTAGCAATTCTTGGTCGCGCTCCGAAGTGAAAATCCCTTGCTTACAGCCTATTGTACCACTGGTTATTCAATTCAATTTGATTCCTCGCGAATTCGTGTGAGTGTTGCGTACGCGTTCCCTACCTCTGACGCAAAATCCTCAAAGAGAATTCGCGGTAAGTTTACTGCCATACCAAAGAAAACACTACAGTATATGGAGGTGCCCATTCGTTCGATGGGGAGTGGCATAAGGTAAACACTGGTCCAAATTATTCTGCTGTTTATTTGAAGATTGGCGTAAGTACTCAGTACCCCGTTATTTACGGGCTAACTTTACAGTAGTCAATAGTATATCATGTTCAGCTTACTTTAAGTGGTGTGGAGCGACGCAGCGGACCAGACAAGGCTACAGGATCCAAACTTTTTTATGCACTCTCGGCGTGCTCTTTGATCTCCTGCTGACTGTCGTCTTAGTACCACCCTTGGGCGTGTATAAATACGCTGATTGGGAAAACATGTACTTAACTGTGGCTAAAGATATTTGGTCTGGCGTTTGTAGCCATTTTTGACTGACACGCAACAAGCTTTAGAGAAGTCCTCGTCTAAGGCGGCGACAATTCGCTTTTTAGAAACCAGCGTGTATTCGATCCAGGAACGAGCCGAAGCCTGTTGTAGATGGAGTGCGTATCTTAAGGTAGCAGAGTCAGAGTGTCAGATCACAAGCCATGTTTTTTGCTATAGTAAATGGTCACTAAGTGAGAATGAACCAGAATTAGATGAAGCGAGGCACAGTATTTACTAAGACTACGATTTTGCTATGGATTTTGTAACAGGGCTTATGAGCAGTGTCTGAAACCCCATTAGGAGGGCCTTTAGTTGTTCGACTAATTTCAGTGTGTAATTGTGTGCCATTTAGTTTCATGATAGATCAGTGCAGTTCAACAAAGTCTTAGAATAGGCAAATTTTTGTAACGCTCGAACAACGTGAGACCAGTTTATTGACAAAGAGAGAATAATCCTAGTGTGCAAATAAACACAAAATAGTTCAACATTGTTAAGGAACAAACAGCCGATGAATATTTAAGAAACCTTAAAAGAGTTACAGTAACAGCAGATGCTCAGACTAAAACATTATAAAGAACTATTTAGAGTTAAGTGGCGAAATTTCCACAGTGCCGGAATTTTCTGCTAGAATTTAATTTTGTATTTTTAGGGTCTTTGGTCTCATTAAAATAAAAGTTTGTTTAAAGAATAGGGAATAATCTATAAATAAAGCACTGGTTGAATTATTTGTAAGTTTGATATCCTTTAAGATCTTTCTCGTTTCTCAGAGTTTGGCGAAACTGATGAAAGGCAGGAGAATTTGCCTCCGACCAAGAGACGATAAACGACAAAGATTGTATTGTCAGATCATTCAGTTTTCAGGCGAACGCTGGGATGGTTTCATCAAATGGCTATGGTCGAATTACTTCCAAATCCTGGTCCCGTGTCCTCTACCAGCTCTAATGACCTCAACCTCGACGAGGCTCAGAACCTGAGGGAAAAAAAAATATGCGGTAAGACAATGAAAAATACTGTAGCTTCATTTAAGGTTAGGAAGTAAATGATTCTACTGTTTGATGTAAGAATGAAGAATGGTTCTGTCGTTTGTTAAACAGGAGGTTCTGAATCGGATAATGAGCTTAAAAAAACAATTAGAAATGAGCAGACCTTAAAATTTGAAATTCATCCTGAGGATATCATGAAGGAACTAATAAAGCTGAAAAAACATAAAGGGGCTGATGTATATAATATTACTACAGATGTCTTAAAGAGAGTAGGATGTGACATTGTACCTTATCTTGAAAAATGATTTAAATTGAGTCTTGGTATTTGCTGCTTACCAGGGGATTGGAAAAGTGCGATAGTAGTGCCGGTACATAAAGGAGGGGTGAGAAATTGAGTCGAAAATTATAGGCCAATTAGCTTGACATCAGTAGTAGGTAAATTAATGGAGAGGTAAGGGTGTCAGGGATTGGAATAAGTTCCCAAGAGAAATGATTAATAATTTGTCAAAAAACTTTGAAAAATTTAAAGTTAAAATTTGTAAAGGGCAAATGTAGGTGGGTGGAGAAAGAGGGGAAGATGGGTGTTTAGGGAAATTGCCATCGGAGCGTGTGCTCCATTGCAATTTAATTAAATATTAGATCTCGACGTTATTTCTACATAGTTCAATCAATAACAAATTAAATAGCAGTAAATGTAAGGTAATGCAGATAACAGCCCGCTCCGTTGACTCAGTTGGTTGTGGTACCATTATGACGTCCGGCGCCTGACAAGGAAGACATTTTTTCTCGTCAAAACCTTCAGAAGAATAGGCCTTCACATCGACACCACTAACGGACAGAGCGGAATGAAGGGTTTATGTACAGAATTTCTTGTGGACTTATCAAAACAATTAGGGCAATTTGGATTGTCACAATGCGGGAAATATGGAAAGTGATGAAAAGCTCGTGACAAATTCCTTCTTCAACAAGCAAATTGCAGTTGCAAAATTTAGCATTGAATCCAAAGTCACTTGATGAAATTCAGTGAGTACACTACGTCATTCGTAGTTGTGTTACATGAAATTTATTGGTCTTCAGATCATATCAACCTAAAGCACCTTTGATAATGCAGACTGTACCTCGTATATGGATTGAAATTCTACCTGATCGAATATATTGAGGAGACTTCTGATCTGTAAAGACTGTCTGCTTTTTACCGCGAATTTCTAATAGGATTGACGGTATTCTTTCAAGCGTGATGCGCGCTATCGTAACTTTACAACATTCTCAGTAATACAACAGTCAAGATTTACTGCTTCATTACTAGTTTAACTTCACTCAAGTTACACGGTTTTTTACACAATTTCCACATCATTAGATAATCACTTTAAAGTTTACATAGCTCAATGAACACTACGAATCCTTTACATCAAAGGCGTACTAGGACCTCAGAATGAACTTGTTATTTGAAGTACTATAATGAAAGTTTGAAAACCGAAACGATATATGACGATATTCAAACACTAAGCCAGTGAGAAGGGTATAATCATCATCGGGAGAGGAGGTATGGTAAGTCAATTTAAGCCAATACTAGAATTTAATATCCTGGGGAAGTTGACACGTGATCAAGAAGTCATTCAATCAAACCTCAACCATCAGTTAGCTTACTATCAAAATGATGTTGTGTAAAACCGTCTCTGACTGTCAAATGTATCAACTGAACAATTATTCTTGTCTTAACAGTCTTCATGCCTTCACCAGAGTCATCAAGATTACTGAACTTACAAAGACTGCCTATCGAGCTAACACATATTACGAATACATGATGCATCAACTAAGAGATTAACACGAAGAAGACTAAGGCACCGATCATTGCAGCAATACTACTACTTCCAGAATTTCAATAAAGCAACAGCGCTGTTGAGTAACCTCCACTCTCTCCTTTAAGATGTGAATATATAAAACTTAGAACATAAATTACCATCAATTAATTCTTGATACGCGTGCACCAATCACATGCTTTATTTTGTTAGTTGACACACATGTATATTACACATCACTCGCAACATAATAAAAATCCAATTGTACTCTCTTGAGTACAATTCAAATGAACCCTTAAAAATAAAATAAGAACATGACTCAGTGGAAATAAATCATTACTAAATAAACTAAAACAAAGTCTGTACATTGACGATATTGTTTAAAAGTGATAATAATTTGGAATACTGTTAACAAGCAATGTAGAAGGAATCAACCGTTTTTGTCATTTTAGTCTGTCTTTTCAGTTGAGCATCATTAATCCAAAAATTACTTAACGAGTTTCAACGGATTACAAACAATGTACAGCTCTTGGTTCCAAGAGTAAATAATGCATGTTTTATTTTGACGCAACGACGGAAGCTGAGAAATTAAGGAAATTGTCCGCAAATTTAACTTATTTTGTTTATTTCCTGGTGATAATGGTAAGTTACTTACCGCAGTCGAAATGTTTATAGAGAATGCATACCATAAAGTCCCATTCAACTTAGGCTTACCAGCGGTTTCTGACGACGTTTATGTGAAGCCCTAGACGTTGCTTTGTTTCCTCGCCGGCGTTGTGTTTACTATGGGAGATCTAAATTAGTTCGCCAGATAATTCGTGACAAACAATGAGGCGTGAGCGGGTGCGTTGTCATGGTGTAATATCCACGACTGATTCTCCCACATTTCAAGCCTTTTCCTACGCACAGCATCTCTCAATCGTGTCAGAATTTTCTGGTAGACTTCCTTGTTTATCGCTTGACTACGTGGTACAAATTCATGGTGCACAACTCCTTTGCAATTAGAAAACACGACCATCATCACCTTGATGTTCGACTGACTCGTCCGCGCTTTCTTTGATCGAGGAAATCTTTTCCCCACCCATTGTGAAGACTGCCTCTTCGTTTCCACATCATACCCATAAACCCATGTTTCATCGTTTGTAATGATGTTCTTGAGGAAGTTTTCGTCCTCATTTGCTTTTTCAAGCAACTCCTTAGAGATCCTAGCTCGATCCTCATTTCACTTTTTAATTCTCAAAAATAAAATCAATAAGCACCTGAAAATGAATTCTCTAAAAGATGGGCCCACATTTTGTGTACCTAATAAAGAAGTTGGAAGGGGTCATAAGATGGGCAGCTACGTATTTTGGGGGAAATTACTGCATAACATAATCAATAACTAATATGATAAAGGGCTGGTCTGAGATTCATTGGGAGACGGTGTACAAGGCTTACATTGTTAATGAGGCTTGGAAAGACATCGTGGAAGAATTAAAATCATTGCATGGGACAGAAAAATTGACTATGGCCACAAGCTGGCAATCGATTCACGCATAAGAGAGTGGGATAATTATTATTTTGTAGGTAATTTTGTAGGTATTTCAATAAATAATCGAGGGAACTACTTAATAATTTTCAAACAACGGTGAAAAAAATCAAAATTCATTAGGTCTGAAAGTAGGTGATTTGAGAAATTACACTCGACTAACTTAAGTAATAACAAAAAATAGAAAGAGTCTGTGGAGAAATTTTCCCAACAACATGCGCTCCATCGCAATCAAATTTAATTTATTTTACCATAAAATCTGATATTTTAACTAATTACGATTAATTTCAACACACATTTCTTTAGTATACAGTGAGTGGTTAACTAAGTAATATCATACAGTAGTAATGTTCTATTTTCGTTATGTATAAAATTAAATTTAAAAAAAAAATGATTTGATATGTGTATAGTCATTGGTTTTTAATTGATGGACTCTGCAAGCATGTTGCTTGATATTGTCTCTGTTGATAGCTTTCTGATATGGTCTATGGTTGTGTTTGTAAACATGAAAATGGAAAGCCACATTGAGGTTATGTTCATGCGGATTTACCTAATAATATCCGAAACAATTAAACGTATCAGTAAACAGCTATCTTTTTAGACAAAGTTTTATTATTTATCACAGTTATAAATATACTTTCTTCGATTTATGGGAACGGTTCTAAATGCTGAAGCTATGCTGGGGTTAAATAAGGTGTGCCGGTACTTGGATCGCAGAATTAATTTAATTTGTATCATTAAGTTCAGTGCATGTATTAAAAAAGCAACAGACATTTCGAAAAGTTTCTGTTCGCACAGAAATGTTTCCCCCCGATGGAATGTGCTGTTTTTTGGTACGGACGATTTCTCAGTAAGCAGTTTAGACATTCTTTGTCACGAACTGTAAGTACTGCTGTAGATAATCTTAAGACTGGAATAACATTTATTGTTTGAAAAATAAAAGTCACATTTTTCACAATACTGAATAAAATAGATATATTTTCCATCACTTCATCAGTAACTTGATTCCTGGGTGGCCTGCCTACAATGTAAAACTTCTACTCCCCAACAGACTTAAGAGGCTTATACATCGCAATGTCCTCACTTCCATGTGCTGCTCCTTTAATCTTCCCCCAGTATTTAACCAGACCTCATTGTTAATGTATGCTCTCTCTCTCTCTCTCTCTCTCTCTCTCTCTCTCTCTCTCTCTCTCTCTCTCTCTCTCTCTCTCACACACACACACACACACACACACACACACACACACATTGTTTACCTACTTTCTGTCCTCCAAACACTCAAAGCACAGCACCTTTATCATTGCATTCACTAGATGCAAGCTGTGATTAATTCCATAGACTGCTCTATCTCCCCCCTCCTGTAAAAAAATAAAAAAAAATAAAAAAATAAAAAAAAAAAAACACTCTACCCCTCCAGCTACAGTATTTGATAACCATAATGCTGGTTTCATATCCTCCCTTTCAAGTAGAATCTAGCAAGCTGTAATCCAGTTTCTCTTGCATTCCAGCTACAAGTTCTCCAAAATGTCCTACCGAACTTGGCCAACTGGTATGCCCAAATATTTACTTTTAGTTCTTCCTCCAGCTGTTGTTCTACTACTGTAGGAACATACAAAACTAATTTTTGGGGGTAATATTCAATTTGTTTCTGTAGTTTCAGACAAAGATGATTTATTAATTTGATATTACATTTTCATTATTCATGTTTAAATTATAATTTATGAGTATTATTCGATATCTAACTATCACAGTTTTTTGAATGGTATAACTTACTTTTTTTTACCTAATTTGAAGAACCAAGCTTAGAAAAAGCTAACTTTTCATACTCATTAATTCAGCATATATACAAAATAATAGTATCATCGCTATTGTGAATCTCAGAATCTATTATTTTACTTATTATTATTTATTTTTTGTGTATGTAATAAGCTGATTCTTTTTAGAATTGATACAGAAGGATGGCAAAATAACTATATTAACAATAGTTATGAATCTTATACAGTAGTTTAAAGCAAGAGGAGAGACATGACATTTTAGAATATGAACATAACAACTTTTGTTCCTGCCTCATTGTGGAGATAATATACGAAGGTTAAAAAAAATACTTTGACAAATTCCACCCCATTCATGGAGTGTAAAACAGTGGCAAGAGGCTCAAAATCATGAAGAAGGTTTGTGAACACCCTGCTGGATGAACCACCACCCAACTACCCATCTACAGCAGAAATGCCCATTAAACTGGAAGGTATAGAGAACAGTGGACCGTATTAGGACAGGTGTAACCCCAGTAAAGCATCTGGATGTTGTGGATCATTTTTCCCTCAATTGCTGATAATATTAATAAATAAATTACGCCAAAGCAATTGACTTTTTTGTATTTATTGGTCTCCCGTACGCGTTTCACTTCTTTTGCAGAAGCATCTTCAGCGGGTTTTTTCTGTTAATTATGTACAAAAGTTGTAAGCAGGTTATGTTTGTGGTTGGTACATAGACCACAAAATGTA
>JARYHS010009747.1:0-12588 GCA_031002005.1 Vandiemenella viatica | reverse complement strand
GGCATGTGAATTAATTTCCAAGTCACATAGGTACAACAGAGCAGAAAACAAGGATTTTGGCATTATGGTAATAGGTGTACCAAATGTAGGCAAGTCGTCATTGATAAATACTTTGAGAAATCGACATCTTCATAAGGCTAATGCAGCTCCGGTAGGTGCTCGTGCTGGAATCACCAGAAGTGTGCAATCTCTTATTAAAGTTAGTGAAGAACCAAAAGTGTATCTCATTGACACTCCTGGGATTCTGACACCTACAGTTCGTGATGTTGAAGCAGGCCTTCGGCTCTCATTGTGTGCCAGTCTTCAGGATCATTTGGTGGGTGAAGAAATAATAGCAGACTATCTACTTTATTGGTTAAACAAGAACAACCAGTTTAAATATGTGGAGTTAATGGGTCTCAAAGAGCCATCCGACAATATAGGAACTGTGTTAACACATTGTGCTGTTAAATTAGGAAAAATGGTGAGAAGAAAAAATTATGATGGACAATATATTTATGTGCCAAATATGAATGCAGCAGCTATCTTTTTCTTAAAGTCTTTAGAATAGGTGAACTTGGAAATTTTATTCTTGATACAGACTTGCTCTAGTACTAAAATGAGGGCACATGTACAAGTAGTTTTAAAAATTAGTAATGTCATTAGAATTTTGAGTTCTATTGAATCAGCTGTAAAGGCAATTCTATCATTACCGTGGCACCACATCTGATGATGAATTCTTACAGAACTCGGTGAAACAAATTGAATGTAATAAATAAATTTGAATTAATATCTCACTTGGTTTTCGAGATATCGAATGTCAAAAATCAGTTATAGGTATAGGTCCTTGTGGTTTTGGGTGACGTTTCTTCTAGTCCAGGCTGTTTTCGACCAAACAGCAACCATTAAGAAGAAAATAAAACAGCTATAGTGTGTTTCCACTGTGTAGGTAATGGTGGTTTTGGTGATTTTTTTTTTGGTCCAGGCCGGATTTCGCCCTAGACCTCCTCCCTTTAGAGATACAATATGTCTAGTAATAAGTAAGATATCAAAATTTAATTCTTTATTTTTGATTTGTCTCATAAAGTTGCATACAAATTCATCATCAAATTTGGCTATGATGGAATTTTTTTCTGGTCCAGGTTGCATTTCGCCCTAACCACATCAATTTTGAGATACTATGTCTCGAGAACTAAATGAGATATCAAAAAAAAATTATTATTTACCTTCAATTTGTCTCATTGAGTTACTTAATAAGCCATCATCAAATTGCGGCGCCACGGTAATCGTAGAATCCCCACTGTAAATTTTAAACTATTGCCTTTTAAAGTGTTTTAAGGCATGTTTCAGTGAAAGGGTCTTTTCACACCTTTCAACAATGCTATAATTTCTTGGAATTTAAAGCAGTTATCCAAATTTCAAGATGATGATACCATTTTTTGATAGGTAGAAAAAGTCTTGCAACCCCTGCCAGTTGCAAATTAAAAGACCCTTTCCATCTAATCCTTTAAGGTAAACTATAGTCAGAATGAAGTTTTGATTCAAATTTCTGTCAATATGACTCGCTAATGCAACAAGCTCTGATCCCAACCAAATCACTCTTCTTTTTTTTCATTCTTCTCAATTATTCAATTTGTTAAGATATTTCTTATGCTTTCCTAAGTCTTGCAGGTGTTACCACAGGTTAGAATATTTCTCTTCAGGATCAAATACCGTTATGTTATTCTCAAAGCCATAGGCCCCTGACATCCCAGGTCGCCCGGAAATTTGGGCCAAAAGGGGGGGGGGCACCAATGCAGCCCTGGTGCACCCCCCAGAGGCAATCCTGCCGGCGCCCATGCTCAAAGCAGCTTGAGAGTAGGGAGCTCATGCCTTCTTGGTATTTCATGTGAGTACAGAAAAGAACCCAATCCAGGAAACTTTGCTTTCTGCTATTCAGTGAAAAAAATTACTGCCATAGATTTTCTATGGTTAAACAAAAAAAAAAAAAAAAAAAAAACCACACACACAATATGGTTCTTCTGTAAAGAATTTTCGAATCTGGAAATGAAACTGATGAGCATAAACTTTCTTTGTTCATATTAGGGTTGTTCCATTTTTCCTTTAACATTTCTTCCAGGCATTAGCAATAAAGCATTATAATTATATACAGTAATAGGCTACTGAAAAATGGAGTGAATCAGAACATTTTTGTACTTCTAAGTTGAAAAAAGGTTGAAAGTTTTTTTACTATGAATTTAGACCAAAAACATAGGTCTTACTTTAAGACTGTTTTGAGTGAAAGGAAAATTCTTTGGACACTTTTTATATTTTTTGATTTTTTTTCACTATGTTCCGAATCAGAACACTTGCTAAAAATCCATGTTTTTTTTTGTTTCAGTTCAAACATGAATGAGTAGTAACAATAAAGCAGTAAATCAGATCACACAATAAGCGTCAAAGTAATTATTTGAATCCCAACACCTTTTTTTGTCAAAAATTGTTATAACTAGTGGAACATTTTCACCAACTTCAATATAGGTTTAAATCAATTATGTCATTCTTGAAATTTAGCTTATTTTTTAAATGAGAAGATGTCTTGATGTTTGGAGAAGTCTCCAATTTCCTGGTAATGTCTTGAAGAAAAAATACCTCTTCATCCATCTTGGAAAATTACCATGTTTGAGTCACTCTTTTTTTTTAGAATACTCCCACAAACACGTATGGGTACAAAACTCTGATGACATAAGAGTCTGTACGCATTCTCCATTTTTACGTATACTTTGACTGCGAAGCCTTCCTGAGAAAAAGTAATAGAAATCTCATGGCTTTCTGGAGCTCGAATCTCTGAGGTTGTGGATGTTCTAAACTCTACATCATCATCTTTTATTTAATAGTCTTATGATTCTTTTAAATTTCTTTTTTACCACTCTTGCCATCTTTATCGAGTCTTTAGGCTTCCGGTTGATCAAATATTTGTACAGTCGAGAAGTTTCATTCCCAATCCCCCCACTGTTCCGATTACTCCCTTTTATGGTACTTCACTAATTTTGGGAAAGTAGGCAGTATAATAGTGGTGCGTCTGCTATAACCAAAAGAAACATTTCATGTAAAAACAAATGGAACTATGCAAAATTTTCATTTTCATATATTGATTTGAATATTGCTGCTAAAACACACTAGTGACATCACATCCAATTTGTCCCACCATAATCAAAGCTGCAGTTTGCTTATTTTGTTGATAAAATGGGTTCTACAGTTCATAAGCAGTGTGTATAGTGTCATAGTGTGTTAACACATCAATTAAAATACCAAAAAATTGTTTTATTTACATTCCAGACATGGAAAATTTGTAGAAAAAGTATCTGAAACTTGCACGCAGGGTCCCAGCTTATTTTTCTACAAAATCTTCATCATATTTATACAAAGATTTATGATGTAAAATTTTATCACGTTCAATAAACTGTGATAATCTTAAGTGTCTATAGATAAATTAATTATCAATTTAAAAGTTGAGTATAGTGTGCTCACATAAACACGTCTTTATAAGCTGTTGAAATGTACCAGATATCATCTGTATAATCTGATTCATGATTTAAATGAATACTAGTACATAACTCATTCATCAAATTAATAATTCTTTCCTAAATATGTCACTAATTTTTAAAAAATAGCTACTGTTAAGAGTGAGCTGTTTAACATTAACACTGTGATTTATGTATTATTTTCAAATAGCCTATGGCTAATACAAATAATGTTACATTTTGATAGGTTTAGCTATACTTTATCATCACAATTGATAAATCATTTCACTGACTATTGATATTGTCACAATAAATGCTTGCTGCTACTTCACTTTCTGCTTATGTGCGTAGCTATTAAACTACATTTTCAACTTAGCAACTGTCTCTGCTACTATTGGTCTGTATAACAATATTTGGTTTGTAACAGTAGCTATTTCTAGGCTATTTGTTTGTGAAATGTATCCTCCAATATTCAAAGCCAATGCGGAGAAAGGCTTCATTCTTATATAACTTTTCTTAAAAATTTAACGTTAAATGCACTTTCCAGTGCAAAACTGCTTTTTAATTTTTGATTATTTATACTTTGAGGAAAGGTTTGATGTTCTGGATTTCAGCAGTGCAAACATCGCTGTTTTATGCAAAAAAAAAACTTTTTCAGCATCCTCATAAATTTGGGCAAATTATAGCTTTCTGCTTTGGTAATTCCAGTTTCCATTGCTAATATTATTTGTTTTAGTGATTGGTAACCAGAACTAAGTAGTAGTTTGACTTAAAACCTTAAATTTAAGATGAACAAATTGTGAGCAGGTGCTTAACTCACACAGCAAATCGTGTGTGCTGAGGTTTGACATCACACGCTCTAGTTGGTATTTTGCGTCATATGACTATCAGCTGTATTTTTTTAATTTTTATTTTATTGAAAGTTTTTAACTCTTACCAAAGAAATAAATTTGATTTTTGATATCCTTACAACCTAATCTTATCATTTTAAAGTTTCATAGTTGTCATTTTAATGTCAATTTCCCCGATATTTTTCTAATACTATCTGAACTCATGATTCTGGGAGGCTACATCATTCCATGATCGAATTGGTTGATGATTGTTGGTCCAGGAACTATATTAGTCAATTTTGTGTTCAATTATATCATGCAGCTATTGTTACATAAGTTGAAGAAATAGTAGCCAGTAATAAGTGGTTATGCAGATGAAGCTTTGTAATTTTTTTTTTTTTTTACTGCAGACACTGACTACCCTGTAAAGTTATAAATATCTGTTACTATCTTCTGTTGTGAGAAAAGCTGTTGCGTTTGTACTGTTTTTATAGCTAATACTGATTGATTATAGTGTTCATTACAACTGTACTATATTAGATAATTTAACTAAACTACTCAACATTCTTAGTTTAAAAAAAAAAAAAAAATTAGATAGAGAGAGAGAGAGCTTGAATTTGTAAACCAGGTATTTCATCATGTAAACAATAAAGTTGAGAATAGTCTGGTCTGCATAATTAGTAGACGGTTAAAAATAAAAATACTGCAGTTGTATGTATTTTGAAAAGTTATATAAAAATTCCCATTAATATAACAAATGTTTTTGTTTCACTTCTCATTGTAGGCTTAGCAGTAATTATTGCCGGTAACTCTATACTAATGTTTTGTTGTTACTCATATTTTTTTAAAAGAGATATATATATGTTATTTAGAAATAATGAAAATGTAGTTACCTATGCATACTTGCTACATTTATGTGCAGCTTTGAAACATTTGTATGATGGGATTGAGTGTTAATTGTTGAAAGATTAAAAGAAGCACTCTTGTAACTGTAATAATGCCGTGAGTGCTTTCTTGTTTCCGTGAATGAAGATGAAACTAATGATTAAACAATATATTTTGGGTGAAGTATGAGGTGTGATACTGAGTGACTACTTACAATAGTGAAATCAAAACATGCTACCTATAATGTAACTTGCATTTCATGATGTGCAACACAATAGCAGTTGTCATTCTGGTCTGAACCGCAACCTCCACTAGTGTTGTTGCCTTAAAATAAAAACCTTGCTCCATGAAATACTGTAGCATTAAATAATATCTCCAGCAACATGCGTTGTCACCTACAGCTGTGATATTCTATGCTCTGAAAGAACCCTGTTTTGTAGTTATGCTTCTTCATTGGTTTTTTAAATTTAATCTTAAGCTAATTTGAGTGACTGCCATTATTATATATAAGAAGTTACATGTATTTCTGATTTAATTGTTAATGGTGACAATGAAACTGCCATTAAGCAACGAAAAAAGATAGAATAGGCAAAATAACCCTCCACTTACCACAGATGAAGGAAAGAGGACCAAACAAAGACGAAAAAAAGGGCGCGCGCACTTTACAACAATATTTTCATTACTTAGTGGCACTTTCATTATCTGATTTAGTTGTTAAATATTATTTAATTTATTAATTAATAGTTAAACTAATACATTCTACACCCCCATCTTCCAAAGAGAACAAGACACCAATTTTCCAAGTGTTTCATGGAACATTTTTAACACTATGAGCTAAATAAGAGCTACATATGAACATATTTAGGTTCTGTTAAAGAAGCAGTACTGCCAGAACTGAAATATAATATTTGAAATTCCACATTGCAACCAACGTCCTAAATGAAAAAGAAAATTGCTACTAAATTGGCTAGAAAATTAAGAGAACAGGATAGATTGGTTCGGTTCCTAGACCAATGCTTTGCATACGTATTAGATGTGTATATGAATAGTGTCTTTAATATAAGAGGTTGGCTGTCATTCGTAATCGCAGACATAATCTAGGTTTTGGTTCTAGCTAAATCGAGTACGCCCCCTCACTTGTTACATTGGGAACAAGTGGGCTGTGACAACACAGAATTGAAAATAAATTCAAATGCACTATATTGCAGGGTCCCAATCATCATACGAGGTAGAAGTTGAAACTGACCATGTGACTTTTGGAATGCCGGAAATGTTCTCAATGCTTTCTACAATAAAAACCGATTTGATTTGTGCTCACATATTAGTTAGTGGGTGTGGCATTTTTTAGCACCACATTTGTCTCTTGTATGAGTAATGGGTCACATGAAACAGGAACACATGAAATTTTGGACTAGACCAGGCAACGTGGAGAGGCCCTTCACAAATTTTGTATATTAAATTTTTAATCTTGTAAAGATAAATATCATAATTGTACAAATTATTGATGAATTTGCATCTGAGTTAAATTATTACATTCTGCAAACAAACCCTTCAGAATTGCCTAGAGGAAGAAATTAGTCTTTAAGAGATGACCTTCATAGCTACTAAGGAAAATGGTATATACTAGTTACAAGACAAACAGTAATTTTACATTACTGTGAAATATTTACTTCCTTACATAAATGATGCAGCTTTCTTTTCTTTACTCATTTTTGATACAGTTGAAAAAGCATTTCTGTAAAAGGCCCATGAAATACTTTTAAAAAAGTATTATATTAGTGCTTTCCTTCTGAGTTGTCATAATCAGAAGCACAGTGTACTTAAATCAATGGTAGCTGTTTGCAATAAACTCATTCCACTGTTTCCCTATATGTTGGGCAGTATTTGTGAACTGTGATTATGTTAATAAGTATTTTTGTAAAGCTTTAAAAAAGACAATACCTTTTGCTAATGGTTTACAGAATCTACATCCTTGGAGATAGAAATGGAATTTGTATTTTTACAGTTCTTTCTTGTTAGTCATGCAGCTAAAATCAGTGATGGCATATATTTTAACTATTGATGTTACAAGTTGTTTGTGCTGTTATTATACACCAGCCATGTATTGTGTACTGCTTAGTAGACACTGAAAATTTAAGTTGTTACCATTTGTGCCACATTGTATCAGATATGGAGTAATAATAAAAGTATTTATTTTAAAAATATTTTCATTCATTCCTTATGAAATTACAGCTTTCCAGTTCTCTGTTGCCATCTTCTGGTGAAGATAAGGACAGAGACTAGATTGCTGAAATATGTTGTGGAAACACTATTTACACAGTTTGTTATCCGAGAGTGTTATTCAATCTTTCTTGAGTTTTAGTGTGATATATTGGAGCTGAGGATGATAAATATTTCAAAGATGCAAATTATACTAAAATTGGTGTTTTAGGTTTGGTAAAGGAAACAAATTATTTGTATTGTATGATCTAGAAGACTAGCATTAAATCTCAATGGAACTATAGTCTGTGCAAGATTGGATATCAAATTCAGGAAAAAGTATTAATCTTTTCAGCTGTACACATTAGTATTAATCAGTGAAGTTTTGGTCTATGTCTGCATTTTAAAACTGTTTCTTTAAAATGTTTGTAAGACCTCAAGTTAAATGAAAAAGAAAAAAAAAAAACTTATACCTACTGATCATTATGGATTGAAGTGAAACATTTTAATATCGATCGGGTTTTTATTTCCTATTAATTTCATTCTAAGTGAAAAGGTGATGATTAATTTCCTTTCAATTTCTCACCTTCTGACAGGTAAGAAATAGTTCTAATTATCCTGCCAACTATTTTTCCAAGCTCTGTCTTTTTCATAATTAGTGGCGCACCAAGAAAAGTGCTATTTCATATAAGCCATGCTTTCCTAAAGCCGACAGTAAGTTATAAAAATAGTGTACTCTTTTATCAATAATTTGATGAATATTTAAGGCTGAAGACTCTTTAATGATACAATAAACCATAGGTCATGTTTAATTCACTGCTTTTGGATTCAAATTATAAACTGCATTCAAATACCATCCAGTTTGGAATGACATCATATTAATATTAAGAAACTTAATTTGCATATTGCACACTTTTTTAAACAGATAACCTAAAATACAAAATAAAATTACAGCAATGCAAACACAAGAAAATTAAACGGTTAAATGTCAGCAGCTCTTTTAAATAGAAAGTACTGCCTTCATTTTTATTGTTATTATTGTAACAGTTCTACACTTTTTTTAAACTTTTTACCCAAGATTTCTTTTTTCCATTCATTTTGTTATAAGATATCGTTACATGCCATTGAACTTTTGTCACACTCTTCATCCATCTAATTCCTATTTTCGCCAAATGGTTATGATTGCAACAATTGTTTCTCCCTCATTCTCATCACAAGTCAAAATCATATTACTAGTTTGATCATCATGATGCAGAGCACTTTAACAATCCAAGTTAATAAAATAATCACTGCATCATACACTAGTTTTAGCAAGCAGTTCTACAAGATTTCATAACCTGGTCCATTTAGTACGTCAAAGCAGTGTTTTATCAGCATCCGGTGGATCGGTGCTGAGTAGTGTGCATTCTTGGCTGTGCTTTCATGAGTGTACTGTCATGAAAATGTGTGTGTGATGAACAAATTTAACATTTGTTAGGATTTATGGTTTTTGCAGCTGTTATATTATGTCAGTTTAATTACTATGTGTTTTCCTGATGTCACTATTCTTTATGTACCCATGTTCAGTTCCTGGGGATCCTTTGGCTGACTCGGTTTTCAAAAGGCTGATGATAAATCATAGTATCTGGGTGACCGATCGTCACTTGGCACCTTTCGATTTCTATTCAATATGCAAGATTTTTAGTAAAGTTTGATTATAGTTAAACATTTTTCTTGAAGGTTCCCTCTGCATTTTAAAGAGCACAATTCCTTGTAAAGAGTAGCTTAACTAACATCAGTAGGCTTATTGGTACCAGAAACTTCTTCAAGTTGAGGTTAGAGCCGTTTCCGAGATACCAAATCCAAGAAACGTTATCTAAATATGAAGTTTCATCCAAATTGTTAGAGCCATTTCCAAGATACCAAATATATATACAAGAATTGCTCGTTTAAATATATAAGATGATCACCTTTTTTCAAGTTATTACAAAAATTTATTTTTACAAAAAATTATCCCATTAAACTTTGATTTTCATAAAGGAGTTTCCTCTTTGTATTGGTTTTCATAATTTACCTGTACTTTTCCCCAACTTTGATTATTTCTTCAGTTTTGTGAATGTGCCGAAGAAACGTGATTTAAATTGTGTGAACAGAGCTTGTAGTTTCAATTCTGATACCAGTATACAGGAAAAGCTGTTTTTAAACATAAACAAGTCTGACTGTGGTAGTTGAAATTTTTTATCTAAATCTTTCAATTCCCACAAACAATTTGAAAGGAAAAAAATCTGTTGGAAGATTATGGATAGATAGGTGGAGAAAGATTTAGTGTGAATGAAGTTGACTAGAAATAAATGGTGACAGAAGAAGCTTGTAGTGACCATCAGATATGAAAAAGAATGTGCTAAAGACCTACAAAAGTAGAGACAGCAAATGATGATGACAGAGGACAATGCAAAACATGTTAACAAAATGTGCATGGTTCGCAGACAGATGGTGAGTGCCACTTCACTAAATTGTATTTTTAGTGTAGCTGATTATTGTGTGGCTTTCTTTTATGTCTTTGAAATGTGAGGTCTGAAAGGATATACAACAAAGAATTCACAGGGCAGGAAGGGCCACAGACACTTGATTTCAAATTGTAAGACCAAGATGTGCACTGGGGTTAGGTGCAAACACTTTGTCTTAGCTTTAACCATGTGTAGCATTGGATAGTCAAGCTGTGGCTTTATACTAATGATAACAGGTCACCACTTAACTTCATTTTTTACTACCTCAAGTTAAGGAAAGGTATAGACAAAATAAATGTTCACAAGTCAGTTGGAATTAAAAATTACTATAGTCTAGAAAATGTTGTAAAGTCATTAGCTGTATAGGCATCAGACAAAGTCACAGAAAGAAAGTTTGCAAGTTCGATTAACCGTTCGAGTCAGACCACACCCCAAAATTCAAAGTACAATTGATTATCACTCATAAGTAGGTAAAAGTTCGTCATGCACTTCTACAATTACACTTGGTTTGAAATCAACCGACACTTAAGTAATCCCGAGGTCCCACATGGCGTTATACTCTCTTACTGCACCATTATGGTAAATTTAAATGAGCGAAGTTACATCTTGACGAACCTAAGGTCTCTCTAAGACTGACTGACTGCTACTGCGCAAGACTACATCTTGTCACGTGCACATTCCCTGGACGACTCGGGGCGACTGACTGCGCTCACTGCTGTTGCAAACAAGGAAAGTTCTGGTAATCATGGACCATGGGAAAATCCCAAACTTCCATTTCACATGGGTAGCTTCTGGAAGGCTAATCATATATCAAATCCCATGTCTGAAAATTTCGTCATCCAGTTTTGACCTCAACAATAAAAATAATCCTTTCTCTCTGAAATTTTGTAAATCGCTAGATCTTGTAGCAAACGTCGACTTTAGTTATTACAAAAAAATTTGTAACTTTAATAGTTTAGCTGAAAAAAAATAATTTTGATACGAATTTCCGAAATACTACTCCAGGCGAATGCTGAAGGCTGATGCAATGCAAACTACTATCTCAACAACTGTAAAAATCTGATTTCTAGCTTGAATTATCATAGAAACTGACTATAGAAATAAAATGCAATACTATCCAATCTAACTCACGGTTCTGAGAATAAAATTTAGTCACGCACTTACAAAATTTATTAGATACGTGGCAAAATTTAAAAATAGTAGGGAAGTTTTCCTTTGAAAGGGAATGGAATAAGTACAGTATAAATGGAGGTGTTATGAATATTACACGGAAACTTGAATTAAACCTTTTACAGAGCTGGAGGAATCCCCAACATACAAAAGTAGATAGAATCGAGGTAACTTGCTGCTTAAGGTTAATAATGTGGGAAGAATATAGTTTTTAATAAATAAATTCTGAGGAAAAGAAATGTGTGACAATACCTTCTGAATAGCTTTCATGTGTAATCAACTTCAGTAACTAAAAATTAAAACCTTACTTCCAAGTGTGGAACAAAATCACTTTCTGTTGTTCAGTAGGTTCTACAAACTGTTAGCTTTATGGTTCTCATGTTACAAAATCTTTCGTTTACAGGTGGTTTTTGTCGATTGTTATATTTCATTAAGATCTCTGAATTTTTTTACACCCATCATAACATAATATACTACTTATTTAAACATTCAGAATAAATTGGCAACTTAAAAAGAAACTACAACTGTGTTAAGTTTCCTACTATACATCTCTTACTTTATTTTTATACCCATTTTGTTTGCCTGGCTACATCTTTAATTTCCAGAATCTGATGCTACTTTCTGTGTCTTAATGGGTTTCAAATCATAGTTATTCTGTTATTATACTCAACATTTTTTTTATTTATGAAGGTAGTTAATACTAATATTTAACTATACGGAAACCACTTATTGAAACTGAATATATTCTTTATTGACTTAATACAACAATATGGTAAAAAAATAGCAATGGAGATTCTTTGGTGCATTTTGAGTTTTTACTATGCAGTAAAATAACATGTAAACAAACATTAATGCCACAAGAATAAAACACTCAGATAAACTCTCCAAGTAGGAATATATTATGATTTTTTAAAGGAAGAAAAAACTGACAAATAATTGGCACCTTTTTTCTCCATTCCTCACTCTCATCAGCTAGAAGAATATTGAGATTAGTGAAATACAATGTACTTTATTAAACAGTTCTTTACATGTTTCTATACCAGTCTTAAAACATTTGTAATGCAGAAAATTTAGAGACTTCTGTCCAAATAAATATATAAAAATAAGATAGGATAGGGAAAATAAACAGTTACCCGTCACTTACCACAGATGAAGGCAGGAGGGCGAGACACGTAAAAACACAAAAACAAACAAATTGCACAATATTGACGGGTAACTGTTTTTTCCCTATCCTATCTTATTTTCAGTGCCTCATGGCAGTTTCTTTGTTTCCTTTATCCAAATATATATATATTTCTAGCTAAGCTTTTAAATCTCATTTTCCTCTTTGTAATATTTTAGAAAATTTTTATATGAAAATAGAGTCTATTTTTCTAGAAACCATTCATCTTCTGGCTACTGCATTATTCACAGAATTTGTAGACAGTAAAACAGGAACTAAACTGAATTTGTTTTTTTAGAAATATTGGTTGAATGTTTACTAACTTCATTAAGTGGAAATCTTTACAGTGCACATCTTTAAGAGTATGATTTTCA
>JARYHS010009745.1:0-15458 GCA_031002005.1 Vandiemenella viatica | reverse complement strand
CAGCCATCTAATGATCTGGCATTAATGTTAGCACCATTCAAAATTAGAGCTTTTACTGTTTCTAAGTGACCATATAGTGCTGCTATATGTAACGCAATTGCATTTTGATCATTTCTTGCATTCACATTAGCTCCATTTGCATGTAAGAAGTTAACCAACTTTTGATGACCACGTTCTGCAGCAATGTGCAATAATGTAAACCCCCCTTTAACTTCATTAATATCAACATTTTTCTCCCTTTTCACAAGAAGTTCAATAACATCCGTATGATTATTGTTCGCTGCATAATGAAGTGGGCAATAACTAATCTTATCCCGAACAGCTGTATCAGCCTTGTATTTCAACAGAATATCAACAGTACCCTTGTGGCCATTCTGACAGGCTAGATGCAGTGGCGTTCTTCTAAAATCATCTTCTGCATTAACGCATAAACCAATTTCATTTATCAAAAATTCTACAATGTTTTCCCGTCCATTTGCAGAAGCAATATGCAATGGGCTTTGATTATGAATGTCTTTAGCATTAACATCTACACCTTTATCAATAATAAATTTTACAGTTTCAATATTAGATCCTTTGACTGCATAATGCAATGAAGTCCACAAGTTAATATCTCTGCCATTAACATCAGCCCCATTTTTTTAGATATTTTTCTACATTTCTCAAATTGCCTTCTTCTATTGCAGCAAACATTCTCTCCTGGTTGGTAATAGTGCAAATTCCAAAATTTAATTTATTTTTTAAATTTACGGGATCATCTCTCACAAACTTGCCTAGTTTTGTCGTTTGTCCAATAATATTTTTGGGAAATTGCTCTGCATTTAAGAAAATAACAACTGAGGGATCACTATAGAGAGTATCAACCACGGCAGCATCATGAGCCAAGTAGTTCTGCAATGCCTTTCCATGTAATAAAGGAGAATGGTCAATTAGAAAATTGAGATTATTTACAAGACGATTTGTGGTATTATCTAAAATTGACAATATATCTAACACCAGAATTTCCACCACTGACTGCAAATTTTTATTATTCTTGTAGTTACATAAATTCTCTGATATTTCACTACTTACTGCATTACATTTCAAAATGCTTTCCAACAGTGAAATCTTTAAGGTAAGCTGATTATTACCATCTTTTATAATTAAATCACCATAATTTGTCTGCTTGCCTGTAATTGTGAAACTATTTTTTTTCACCAAGAGCTCAAGTAATTCCTCGACACCTCTAACATTCGTTAAAGCAAATTCAGCAATGAAAAAAATTTCAATTAAGATCCTTTGTACCTCAAAATGATCGTTCTGTTTTCTAGACATAACAGAAGCACATATCAATTTAGATATTTCTACTATTTCCTTGCTGTTCTCGATATCTATTTTCGAATCGATGAATTTTAAAATTCTGCCGATTGAAAATCTCTGCATTCTAAAGCAATTTTCACCATAGTTACTTAGCATATAATTTAAACCTGATAAGAGTCCAAATCCTACACCGAACCCAAGTTTCTCGTTTGTAAACTTAGCTTCCCATGAACTAAATATGTTATTAATTTTACTAAACATTTCTTCTTCATAACTTGTTTTGTCAGAGATGTTATCACTCAAGCTTCTTACAAGATTTTCAAGTTTCTCATATGCAGCTAAATGAACATTACCTGGAGCTAAGTAATTGAAATCAACATTCCTCAAACAGAAGCAAATTCCTTTAAATCACACAAATTTTCACTCATAGTTGCTCTTTCAAGAAGCATCCTAACTGTTTTAATTTTGTTGAAGTGAAGTACATCTGCAATTATAGTACCAACTTTTTTAATGTCATTCTGAATACAAGTATAGAAATCGATACCCATATCTTCTTCAATCTCCATTTGCTGAGAGAGTGAGAATGCATGTGATGAGCAGTTACGTATATCAGTAATAACTTTCCTTGTGTTATTTGGCAATGACAGTAAAATTAAATCACCTGTAGCATCTGATAGTTTGGGAGATTCTAAACTGTTTTTTAAGTACTCTCCAACAATCTGCAAAACTCTTGTAATACATAATTTCCCTTCCCTTGTTTTAATATCAGCTGACAGGGCCAGCTTAATACACTCATTAATTTTTTGCAAAGAAGTAACATCTCTTATTTGCTGATAATCTCCATACAAGTCCTCAAATTCAGGTTGACTGCTGATTATACTCGCAACAACTTCTCCACGCTTTAACTTTGGGAGACTAAATTTTCTGAAATTCAAATCCGTTAAACTTTCACCAAAACTTTCAAGTTTCTTTCCAAAATTAGATAAATGTTTTAGAATTCTGCTAGGATTTAAAGTAGAATGATAGAACAAATTTATTTCTTTCTTCTTACTGTAAGAGGAAACAAAACACAGCAAGCAAAACTCTATTTCCTCCCAGGGTAATGAATCATACGAGAATTTCAAATGCCTTTTTACAACATGAATGTTCTGTGTGATATACTTTGCATAAACAAAAACTTCTCATCTACTTCTTTCCTGTCTATATACCAATTCATCAACAACTAATAGTCTCAACGACCAGCTCAATGCATTGTTTGGTATGATTAAGATCAACTTCCATTTTTTGCTTTTTCACAAATATCTGAACAGAAACGGAGATTTATCAACTTAGCTTCGATAAAAGTTGTCATTTTAAATAACAATGGTACATTTCTTAACATTAGTTCCTCATAAGCTCTTGAAAGATTTCATCTAATCTCCTGAACAAACACTAAAATATTTGTCAGGCCAATCATTCACAAGAATACTAAGAAGCTTAATATTATTGGAGCATATGGCATAATAAAACGCATTATGGCAAAATTCATCTACATCCTGAGGAAGTATAGCTGGTCTCCCAATACCTGTTGATAAATCCTGCAGAACACTGTTGCCTTTGCCAAATAAGTATTCCAATATTTTCACCTTCTCATGTTTACATGACAAAATAATTAAGTTTGTATTAGTCAAGGGATTGTTGGCAAGATTGTGATAGTCTCTTAAATTTTGTGGGTTTTCTGTATTACTTACAAAGTGAATTATTCGGCACAACTTGTCGAAGGTGTAAAGATCACCTTCTACCAATGATTTCAAAAGTTCGCGTAAGGCTAGATGATATAATTCTTCTTCTTTTTGCTTCTCATGGTATAATTTGTACTCTCTCGAGAACTCTTCTTCAGTTACACAAGCTAAAAACGTTCCATTTTTTTTTTTATAAATAGGTGGTCACTTAAATGAATAACCTGTCATCGAGTAAAAATGCAATAGCTCTCACAATCAAAACGACTATGTAGATACACATTAGCCTCAAACTTGTGCAACGTTTTTAGATTTAAATGAAACTGTTCGGCAATCCTCTATATTAACTAAACATAGTATTTCCTTTGAAACTGTTCGAATGATACAAATAAACACTTCTAGATACTAGCCAAGTGCAGCAAACACCTAAGTCGAAATACACAAAAATTGTTATAACTTAACCACAAACATTAACAAGCAAGTACATTACAAAATATACCGTCCCTGCACATGGGTACCAAACACGAACATTCAAACAGACACCATACAAATTTCAAATTAAAAGCTACATAGTACCAACATAGAAAGCTTAAAACCTTGGAAAAACCAGAATGGCCAACAGTAAATTGTCAAGCAGACATTACTGAATTTGTTCCCAAGTTTTATATTATTCTAAATGGGATATTTGTAAGTTTCTAATTCACATACTTAGCCCAACTGTGTTTTGGAATAACACAAATCGTTTTTGAAAAAAAGACAAGTAATAAAATGGCGTAAATTTTTATCAAACCAATCTCTCTTGTTTGTACTTCGGGTATCTTTCAATTTTTATCAACATTATTTCTTTTCATGTTTTATATCTGTGTTGCAGTAAACGAAGAAAAACTAATGTAGTATTTAATTTAAATTATAAGCAAGTTATACTATTAACTATGATGGAGCTAATTACCTGGTAGCTATTTGCATTCGTTTGTAATTACGCTTCTTACATGTTTTCACCTTTCAGTCTGAGGTATATTGTTCACTAACTCCTTAGTGAATTTGTTCTATACGCTCCCTCTCCTACCTACAAACGAAAACTTTCCACTTCCTTATGTCCGAAATGAATTGATAATTTACTGTCAAGGTTCTCTCTTCTCTTCAACATGCTTCTCCACCAATATTTATCCAGTGTTTGCCATATAAATGCTCACAGTTCTCTTCAGTCGCCTTCTGTCCTGTAATGACACTATAAGAGTAATTTCTTTAAGTACGGTATTGATTTTCCATAAAATTGAGGGAAATAAAGTGATTTGCGGCATAGAAGAATTCTTAAATGAATGCGAAAATTAGGATAGGAAATGCATTATCAAAAGTAAAGAAAGTGAAAATGGGTGTGCCACAGGGTAATAGGACCATTGGAACTCATAATTATAATGAATGATTGTATTGATGGATTACTGTCAAAGATAGAATATTTGCCGATTACGATGAAATGTAATAGAATCAAAATGGCAGAAACTTTGAACAGCTGTGGAGTGATATCCACAGAATATCTAACTGCATAGGTCAACATGGAATGAAGATAAATGCAAAGAAAAGTGATCTTATTAGGTACATAGATAAACAAAACTAATGGTTAATTAAGATTATAAGGTGGGAAGGAATTACTTGTTGAAGGCTTGAAAATACATTGGCTCACATTTGATAATAAACTCATTTGGGCAGGACATGTTGGACAGATAGTATGTTAGAGTGATGAGAGACTATACCAGAGAATTGAGGGCATTTGGTTACAGTACTTTGGTCGCATCATTGCGTGAATACGGTGGTGTAGTATGATTCCGACATTTCAGATACAATCACAAAAACAAGAGTTTGAGGGAAAGCAAAGGAGGGTAGCTCGATTTGTTTGTGGAAATAACTGCAGAACGCAAACAGTAACTGATACGATAAAAAAAAAGCTGGAGAGGGATTCACTGGAAGACAGAAAGAGGGTGAAAAGAGTTGTGGGTGGGTACATTGCGTGTATTAGTGATGAGGTGCGGAAAGAAATTAGTGGAGGAATTAAGAAAGGCAAATGGAAGGCAAGATCATCATGATTTTTCTCACTTGCTATGGAGAGCTACTTCCACTACCAATTTCCTACACACTCATTTTCACCTTTCCTTTCCGCACCTACTTTTAAGCTATACTAATTTCAACATTGAATTC
This sequence comes from Vandiemenella viatica, assembly GCA_031002005.1. Classification (NCBI taxonomy): domain Eukaryota; kingdom Metazoa; phylum Arthropoda; class Insecta; order Orthoptera; family Morabidae; genus Vandiemenella; species Vandiemenella viatica. The sequence continues at coordinate 10,248 of JARYHS010009745.1, read as the reverse complement.
TTTGTGCGTTTTTCGTATATTATTCATCATATCTCTTGGTAACATATTCCAATCACTGACCCCCTTACCTACGAAAGAAAAGCTTCCCATATCCTTATGCCTGAAATCGAGAGTCAATTTGTGACCATGGCCATCTTTTCCCTTCCACGCACCTTTTCTCATTCTTCCACCAGTATCTTTCCAAGTCTCGTCAATAATATACGCTTTGTACACTTCCATGACTCTCTTCACCCTCCTCCTGTCTTCCGATGAGTCCCATTCCAGCTCCTTTATCATTTCAATTCCTGATTTTGTTCTGCAGTAATCTCCAGAGACAAATCTAACAGCCCTTCTTTGCACACCCTCCAACTTCTGTATTTGATACCCAAAAGGTGGGTTCCATACTACACTACCACATTCAAGCAATGGTCTGCCCAATGTTTTGTAACCCAATTCCTTTACTTCACTAGTACATCCCCTTATCACTCTCTCCAGCAATTGAATACAATACATATAAATACATACAATGACAAGAACGTTGGTAGCGTTCACAAGTTGATATCCAGTTCTTCCAGCCATTCTATGAAGGAACTTGTAGCTTCAAAAACATCTTCAAATTGTCCATCATACTTCCGTAGAGGGCATTTCCTGATAATATGCTCCAAACTCTGGGAAGAAGCACCACAGTCACATGCAAGAGAATCCTGAAGACTCCATACAACATGACGTTGTATTTCACATGGCCGGTTCTTAGGCCATTTAGTTTGACCCACTGGACTCTATTTAGAAGGATCCTGGATGTGCAGTTGTGGGATCTTTAATACCTGGATGTTTTACAGATGCGTGTTCCAGCTTCGTCGCCATTTTTCCGTGACATCAAAGTCAAATACATCTGCCATACGGATTTCTGGATTTAAGACGAGTGGGGCGTAAGTCTGTTAGGACCCTGTGGATTGGGAGATCCTGTGGATGATCAGGATGGTGTAGTTTTATCCACTCACGTGCCGTAGCTTCTTGGCGTCTTATCTCTGGAGGTGGTATATTCAATTAGGTGTAACCAGGGGATTGGGTGAATTTTGGGGTGCCAGTTATTACCCTCATTCAGGTGGACGTTGATTTTTCTAGTGTGAGCACTATGTTGCCACACTGGAGCACAGTACTCAGCATCAGGGTTAAAACATGGTGAGAGCGGTTCTTCGTAGTGTGTCCGCATCAGCTCCCCACGAAGTACCAGCTAGCTTTTTCATGATATTTCGTGTTTTAAGTTTCTGACTTGTGTTTTTGAGGTGTTTGAAATGTAAGGAACGTTCTAGAAGTGATGCCAAGATACTTAGGATAGAAATATGTTTCACTCTCGGTGCAGAAGTTCACTTTGAGCTGCTGATGTGTATTCTATTGCTCAATGGAATCTACATCTACATCTACATATATACTCTGCCAATTCACAAAATGTGGGTGGCAGAGGGTGCTCAGCACCAAAGCTAATCTCTTTGCTGTGCATTCCAATCCCTAATGGTACGAGGGAAAAAAGAATTCATATAAGAATCAGTCCGGCACCTTATTTCTCTAATTTTATCTTTCCTGTCCTTCCGACTCAAATAGGTTGGTGGAAGAAGTATTTCACTACACTCATGAGTGAAAGTTGGAGTACGCATGTTTTCCAATAAGTTTAAACGAAACGTGTGTCGTCTATCTACCAGAGACTCCCAACCTAATCTACTAATCAGTTCTGTGACGCTTTCATAAGGACTGTAGCAAGCGGTCACGAATCGAGCGGCTCTTCTCTGTACTTTCTCTATACTTTCGATCAATCCCTTACGAAACGGGTCCCAAATGGCCAACAATCATCCAAATGTGGGACGCACAAGAGATTTGTACCGCTATCTCCTTTGTTTGTTCATTACAATTTTCAAGATTCTACTATGCAATCGCAGCCTAGAATTGCTCTACCTACTAAAGAATTAATGTGTAATGTCCCATTTCATGTTCCTTTGTACGTTACTCCCAAATATTTATAGAATCGACCATATCAATAACTGAATTGTTTAACTCGTATTTCTGAACATCGGATTCTTTTTGTTAGTTATGTCTCATTGTCTTGCACTTTTTACAGTTTAGAGTTAAGTTGCCACTCAGCGCACCAAGCCAAAATAACATCCAGATCACGCTGAATTTCTAAGCAATCGGCGCAAACGTCTTACTTCCCCTATAAATAACCGCATCATCAGCAAACAATCTAAAAAGGCTTTTCACATTGTCTCCGAGATCGTTTATAAAAATTAAGAAAAGAAGTGGTCCTATTACACTTCCTTGAGGTACACCCGATGTAACATCTAGATTAGAAGAACTTTCTCCTTCACTGACAACATACTGCGACCGACCAGTTAGAAAATCCTTTATCCATTCACCAAAGCTGATCCGATATACCGTACGCTCGAAGCTTCGCTAAAAGGCGGTTGTGTGGCACCGAGTCAAAGGCTTTCTGAAATCTAAAAAATTGCATCTACTTGTGAACCTGTATCGATAACTTTCATTACGTCATGTGTAAATAGGGCCAGCTGTGTTTCACATGATCTTTTCTTCCGAAATCCATGTGATTGTTGTAAGCAAATATTATAATCTAGAAAATTCATAATGTTCGAGCATATAATATGCTCCATAAACTCTACTACAAACAGATGTTATAGATATGGGATGATAGTTCCCAGGATCACTTCGATCACCTTTTTTGAAAAATCGGAGTTACTTGCCGATTTTCCAGTCTGAAGGTACTTTTCGCTCTTCTAATGATTTACTGAATATATCAGACAGAAATGGCCCGATTTCTCGCCGCATACTCTGAAAATACTCTTACTGGAATTCCATCCGGGCCCGGTGCTTTCCCCCACTTCAGGAGCTCTAATTGCTTAACGATACCTGCAGTATCTATTCGTAATGATTCCATCACCGACTCGCCACGGCGTGGGAAAACGGGAATACTATCCTTATGTTCATTTGTAAATGAATTTTTGAATACAGTATTTAGTACGTTAGCTTTATCGCGGCTTTCATTAACCTCGGAACCTTCACGAATTAGTGCTGGAATATTGCTGTTGGTACAATTAACTTTTCGTACATACGACCAAAATTTCTTTGGGTTTTCTGTGAGACTCTTAGAGAGAGAGTTGGAGTGAAAATCGTTAAAGGCCTCGCGCATTACATTCTTAATACGTCCTCTTAAATCAGCTAAGGTTTCTAAATCGCTGCGACACCCCTTCCTTCTTGAGCGTGCGTGTATTTTCCTTTGTTTTTTGAGTAATCTTTTGACTTCGCATGTGTACCACGGTGGATCATCCTCTCCCTTTATTGTCCGCTTTGGTATATGTATTTCCATGCCTTCCCTGACTATATGTATAAAACGATGCCACATCTCTTCAACGGTGTCCTTTGTTGACTTGAAGTTATGGTATTTATTCCTCAGGTAGGTTCTAAAACACTCCTTTGAGGCCTTACTGAATCTGTATACAATCCGCCCTTTTTTCCTTTTTCGCTCGGTCATTAATTTGATAGTCGCAATTACCGCTTTGTGATCGCTTATTCCTGTGGTCGTTGAAATGTCGGTGAATAATTCTGGCCTGTTGGTAACCAGCAAGTCTAAAATGTTTTCGCTACCGTTATGACACCGCGTAGGTTCATTAACTAGCTGCTCGAGATGATTATCTGACAACAAATCGAGAATTACTTCAGAAGCTGCCTTATCCCTGCTACCTGTGATGTGAACGTAATTACGCCAGTCAATATAAGGCAGATTGAAGTCGCCTCCTAGAATCATAGCATGATCTTTAAAACGGCTAGCTATACTATTTACATTATTTCTTAACTCCTCGACGATAGCTATATCCGAATCAGGTGGACGGTAGAAGGCACCTATGATGAGTTTTGACCCAGCAACGTTGAGTTTAATCCATATGATTTCACAGTTCGTATCGACGTCTATTTCATTACATGGGAGAAATTTACTCACAGCTATAAATACCCCACCTCCATGAGAATGTAATCTGTCTTTACGAAAAACGTTCATGCTATCTTTAAAAGTTTCGGCGGAACTTATTTCCGGTTTCAACCAACTTTCTGTACCGATAACGATATCCGCTTCTGTACTACAAATAACGCTTTCAAGTTCCGGTTGTTTGTTACAAACGCTTCTACAGTTAATTACGAGAACTTTTAACTGACGAGATTCTTTTACGTTGCTCCTACATTCCGGTGTTGTATCTGATTGGGTTGCCCGTAACTGAATTTCGTGTTTCGGGTCTTCCTCCCTCAGCCTAAAAAACCACCCAGTGCATTCCACACGGCCCCTGCCACCCGTGTAGCCGATTCACGTGTGTAGTGCACACCTGACCTATTAAGGGGAACCCTACAAGACTCGACCCTATGGCGAAGATCGAGAAATCTGCAGCCAATGTCATCACAGAAACGTCGTAGTCTCTGGTTCAGCCCCTCAATACGGCTCTGAACCAGAGGTCCACAATCAACTCTGTCTACGATGCTACAGATGGTTAGCTCTGCCGATATCTTGCGGTCACTGGCCACAGAGTTCACCCTTTCAGCCAGCCGCCGGAAGGCGTATACTTCTTTTCATCGGGTTCGTGCAAAGTCACCTCTTCCTACAATATGCATTCAAGGTTTCTAAGTCGTTAGAGAGAATGCTCTCACCTTCCTCTAATGTGGCAGTTTGGACAGCGATAGCTAGTCGTCAGCGTAGCAGGATTTATTGCCGGTTTTTTCTGGCATGTCATTGGTGTACAAGTTGAAGAGCAATGAAGCTAGTACTGACCCTTGAAGTAATCCATTTTTTATTGTAATTGACTTAATTGTCTTATGCCCAACGATGACCTTGAAATATCGGTTGGTCAGCATATTATTCAGGAGTGATGTTAGTTTCTGTAGAGTATATGTTTTTTAAGTTTAAGTAGCAATCCATCCAGCCAACTGTATCATATGCCACTATTAGATCGACAAAGCCTATTGATGTCTTTAACTTCTTCTGAAATCCAGCTCAATACATGATGTCAGGCTAATACTTGCTCACAACAGCTCCGTTTTAGCCTGAAACCTGCCTGGTATGTAGGTGTTATGGTATTAATAACTCCTTGTATGCGGTTAAGGATGCGCTCTAGAAGCTTAGTAGAGCAATAGGTCGATAGTTTGAAGCATCATTTACTGGTTTGAGGATGGTCAAGGTGTGAGCCATATTGAATTCTGGGAGGATGGTCCCAGTGTCCAGGATATCGCTGAATAAGCTCTTGAGCCAAGTTTTCCCTGCTTGCCGAGATATCTTATGAATTCTGGGAAAATGCATCTAATGCTGCAGCCTTCCTAATTTTTAGAATTTTGATGGCTTTCTCAACTTCATGAAGAAATGGATTAGAAAGGGTAGGATTATTTCTAAGGTTGTTATCCATATCAATCATCTCTCTCTCTCCATCTGTTTCTTCATGGCAGGATCTATTGGGACTTTGTCAGCTCTTGTTTTGATGAGCAATGCCATTTCAGCTGGTGTAATTCTTGGCTCCTCTTTGCATGTGTTTGAAGCTGCACGCAGTTTCTAAGGAGAGTCGATGCATTTCTCCTGGAGTCAGTAAGCTCATTTAGAAGTTAGCTCTTTCCATTTCTGTTTCCTCCCTTCATTCAGTTTTCTAATATTGTTTTTCCTGTTCTCAGCGTCACCAGTTTTTTAATAATTTTTCATATAATGTTTCCTTAGATTGTCCTAGCATTGAATCTATTGTTTCCTGTACCCTCGAGGGATGTTTCGTCTAGCTGCAGCAATAAACAACACCTACAAATCTCTTGTAGTTTTTCACTTTTGGGGGTATCCGTCGTAGGTTACTATCTACCTCGGAGCTATAATGCCCTCTTTAATTCCACCTTGGTTTATGAATCGATCTGATAACAGGTATTGTGATACCAACACTGATTAGTGTGGGTCTGTGTTGGCTTCTCGGAAAATGCTGAAGGGACTTTCCATGTGTGGTCTAAAGGTTTTCTTTCATCTATGGAAACAAAGACCAGATCAGGATTGGTGTCACATTGCCATCTAGCTGAATGGAATGTTTTCTTTTCTTTAGCATCGTAGCTGAGATACAGGTTTTGACTTTCTCACCATACAGTAAGTTTCTCCCCGTTTTTCATCAGAATTTGGATAACCCCAGGATGTATGTCGGCTGTTTAAGTCTCCTACATATATGCAAGGTTTTGGCAGTGAGGGCAGTGATAGAGTTGGCCAGTTTGAAAGAGGTGGTTTGTAAACTGACGCAACAGTTAAATTGTTGAGTTTGGCAATAATTATTTCTATTTCATTGACTTTTGACTCACTTCCGAGATGTTGCAAATGTTACTTTTGGCATACATGGCTGATCCGTGTATAGGAGAGGGAAGTCTCGCTATCATTCTGTACCCTGCAATCTTGATCCTGCTCTCCAAATCTTTTTCAGTCAATTGGGTCTCTTGAACAGCTAAGATGTCGATTTTGAAGTTAGTAGCTAGTTTACTAAGGTATTCACTTTTAGCAATTGTTAATACTTCTGCATTTATTTGAAGAATCTGAGCGCTGGGTCCAAACGTTCTGCTCAGTTGGCTCTGACGAATGCCGTTGTTCAATTTCATCTTCAGATGTTTCATCTTCGGATGTTGCTTTGTGTGACCGTGAGAGATACGGGATCTACTTCGTGTAGATTATCAGCCGTACTGCATTAGCTGTCCGTTGTCCAGGGTACACCACGAGGAGGTTATTTGCACGTCGTATCCCTGCATGGATATGTTGCTGGGGAACACACAGCTTAGGCGCAAAGCATCGACATTGTTTGCATTAGCACAAGTTGCCGACCGACCATATAAAAGACATGTTCCATACACTTCATGGCGGACAAACGTGCAGACCACGAAAACAATCTTGCACTTTTCTCACCACGCGTGGTCAGGCATTGTCCTTCTGAAATATGGTATGTTGAATTGCCTGCAGAAAGGGTAGAACTTCCCTGATCTCGCTGTTGCTGTACAGATTTCCGTCAATACGTACTAGGCAGGATAGTATATTATATACAATGGCACCCATAAATCGTCATGCTTGGTGTTTGTCCGCTATGCCACTCAACAATATAGTCCGACCGATTGCGTTCAGTAGTCGATATGTACCGAAGTGTCAAGTATCATGAAAAAATAAGCGGTCTCAAAACTATCGGCAGATAATGCTAATCTCTGCTCTGTGTGCTCAAATTCTAAATGGTCCGAGGAAGAAAGAATTCATATAAACATCAAACGGTACATTATTTCTCTAATCTTATCTCTCTTTCGCTGACTGATGTGAAGCATTTCATAACACTTGTAAATTAAAATTGGAGTTTGCATATTTCATCTACCCAGACCTCGTCAACGTATGCTTTATATCTAAAATCAAGTGCAAGCTCGTGATCGTGGTCAACTTTTCCCACCAATGCACCACTCCAAATTCTTCCACCAATGTCCATTGTAGGCTCATTATAGGCCATGTGCAGTCCCTTTTCCAGTCTTCCAATGACGTCCAATCCAGTTCCTTATTATGTTAGATGCTGATTGTGTTCTGAGGTAGTTTCGACCTACAAATCTAGCTGACCTCTCTTGTACCCCTCTAAATACTGCATTTGATATCAAAAAATGTGGACTCCGTATTACAGCATTATATGCAAGCAATGATCTGACCGTGGGATTGTAATAGAAGTCCTTTATTTCTCTGGTACACACCCTCATCATCCTGTCCAATAAATGATTTTTGTCCTGAAGGGCATATACTGAACAACGCGAGGCAGACAGTTCGTAACCCAACACAAACGGCAGCAAGCTGTAAATAGCACAGACCGTGCAAAATGGGAAAGTGTCTACTCCATTTAGAAACAGTGATTACAAGTACATATTGGTGGTGAAATCTCGACGTCGAGTAATCTTCTATCACCATATTTAGGCACATACCCACAAATGAAGAAGACAACCACACACATGTGCATGCATATGGCGTGTTCGACGCAACTAACAGCAACCATCATGGCAACAAAGAATTGGAATAGCTGATAAAAAGATTGGTCTGAACTCGCGTTACAAAAATCATCAGACAGACTAGTTAGAGGAAGATCAAGTAGGCTCCGATTACCGTATTTAGGCATACATGCATAGAGAGGGACGCACACACACATGTCCATACATACGGCGAGTTCAACACCACTACCAGCACCAATAATTGAAACGAAAAAGTGGAGCAGAACTGTCCTGCCTCATGATTGGCTGAAAAGACAGAATTTTCCTTACAAGTCATCGCACAGACGAGTTAAAAGATGTGCAAGGGTTGGAATCTCTTCACAGGATACCTCGGTGTTTATCCATTCAAAATGTTTATCACACCCTATTGATTACATGTACTACGAACTTGGAACTGAACTCTTGTTCACCGTTTGGTCAGAGTGATTCGGTAACATGATGTAGTTAATCTTCTGACGGACAAATTTTTACCAACCAAACCCTGGCGTGGTGGCGTTAGGGAGCCTTCTATCCACCTCTGCCACATGTGACGTGTTTCTAAAGTCGGTATACGGACATCCATTACTCGTTATAAGTCCGGTATACGGCCGCATATAACGTATTTGAAAATCTAAAAAGCGGTACGCGATTTTAGATCCGGCACACGGCTGATTCCGATATTGACTAAAGTCCCGCAATGACAAAACTACGGTACGTATTTACTTATACAGCATCCTGACTTGAATATGACATGTGAAATCACTAGCAAACTGTGGGAAATGTGCTAAAAGACTTATAAGCCGTGAGCCAAGTTTTGTCTGGTTCGAACCCTTCTTTCATACAAATATTATTTCGCTTTCTTGTCCGTTAGATATGAGACTACGAGTATCCTCCCCCCCCTTTTTTTAAAAAAGTTTTTAAACAGTAAAATCAACAATATTCTCTTTGGTATGAAGTTATTTATTGACCATTATTGGACACCATACTTCTAAATGATCATTTTGCCTTAATTCCAGTATACAAAGCGCCGAATACGTGACATGACTTGCAGGGTTTACAGGTTGGTTGAATGAATTGGGTTTACAATATTTTATTGTGAATGGAATGGAAATATTTTATAACCACTGAATTTATTAACAATCGAAAATGATAGTTTTCCAGTAAACAAAATTACTGTAATTAAGACATTGTTCAAAGAAAACTTTGAGCAAGCTGAGAAATCTCTGGGCTGCGCACACTGTTTGAGAAGATTATTGCCAACCACTCAAACATAGTGCTGGATTCGCATGTTAGTATGAAGTCGATATAATAACGTCGTAGAGTCGGTCAAGGGACGACGTTATACTCCTTAAGGCCCGTTCACTCTAGCGGTCAGGTCAGCTCAGCTCAGGTAATAATCGCTATACATAATCCAATGGGATCATTCACACTACGCGGTCCGCTCAGCTCAGGGCAGGGCAGGTCAAACTGAAGATCGCGCCGCGCCGCCACCGACCAATAACGGTCAAGACCTGAGCTGACCGCTAGTGTGAACGAGCAACGGTCAGGTCAGGTCAGATCACATGGGCGACGAGTGTCGGAAAACTATGCTCGTAAGCAATAAAAATGAGTAATAAATAAAAAATTAATATTTAAACTTTATGTTATTTTTGTTTATTATAAAGTCGGCAAACTTTAATATAAAATCAAATATTTTTACAAATTTAAGTACTGTCAAGGTACAGATTCTGTTTCCGAATTTAAAAAAAATATTGTGAATTTATTTTTTGAAAAAAAGGCTTCTGCACAAGCGTTAGCACACAATCAAAGAATATTTGTAAAATAGGGTTTCTCTCACTCGTCCTGAAATTCACTTTCTACATGGCATGAAATTTTATCCTTCCTTAAATAATTGTACAAAATACATTTTGCTAAAATTATGCTGTAGCAGAATTAATTTTTCTAAAATAAATTCGAAATCTTTGAGCCCTAAAATATCAAAAGCATTTCCCGCCACTCGTCTCGCACGGCACAGTCGGTACTTAGCTTTCTTTTTTCTCTTGATCTGTTTGCGCTTGAAACTCTGGATGCACCCAGAACCATCCTTTTTTGGATCTTGACTTATGTTTAGGCTCTTGATTCAAAATCATTGCGATTTAATTGACGTTGGGGTAGAAAACGGCATTATTCACTATGAGCAACTGAAATGAAATGGCCTCGTCTACGACTTGATCTGACCTGACCTGAGCTGAACTAACC
>JARYHS010009744.1:0-29938 GCA_031002005.1 Vandiemenella viatica | reverse complement strand
CGTGGTTTATGGACGCTCCCTTTCTGAACGGAACGGTAGATGTCAGTCATGTGACTGACAAGCTGAGAATTCGCGTTTCTTCTGTTTCTCTTCCTTTTGAGTTTGGGGTTTTCAGCTGCATTATTTTCTTTTATATTGTTCAAGATGGCATGTAATTTAAATTCTGTTTGGGATAGTGACAAGTGATACATCAGTAATTCCAAAGAAAGCAATATTGAAGAAACTTAAACAATTACAAAAATATAAAGACTTGCAGGATAAAATATGTAACTGGATAAGAAGGAATCCTCAAAATAAATTCTTTGGAATTCTATACGCTGTGAGTTTTTCCATTGCGTCAGCTGGGACCAGACAGGTAAGTCGGCCAATATCGGTTTTCAATCATTTTAAGAACAGGGTGGTCACAAAGGAATGATTTCAAAATTCCCTGATATTTCCAGGTTTTCCAGTGAAGTTTGTCATACTTTTCCCTGATTTAGAAATTTTATTCACATAATTAAAATATTTAAGATTTGATTACTTTAAAATTGTTAAATCTGGTACAAAAATTAAAAAAAGACATATTTAAACATGTTTATTTGAATATCATAATTTAATTCATTTTTAGAACATTTCCATAGTTGGTATTTTATAACTAATTCAATAATCTTATGAAAAATAATTTACAGTTAGTAAAATACAATCAAGCAAATGACATTATTTTTCGTCGGTATACTTTATCCTAGCCATAAAGTATGCGGAAATGCTTTATTTCGGGTATAAACTATACGATTCAAGTAACATTATTAATCTCCAAACGACATATTAGTGCTTATTACGAAACGAAATGAATGCAAAATAGTGGGAAGGGAGAAACTGAGCGTACTGAAATTTAATTAAAAATGAATTGTTCATTTATTTATAATTCTAGATTTAAAATGTGGCAGCAGCTATAACACTTTGAAATGAAACAAAAAATTTATAGTTAGTCCCAGAAGAGCTAAAAATGTGTATTGAAAGTAATAAATACCGATATTCAAAAAAAAAAATTCATATAGCCTACTTTATTATTATTATTCCGAATAACCCATTTGGAGGGTACGATAAATCAACTTTGGCTATGTTTCTTTGTACTTAATTTTCTTTGCTTCCAAACTTCCTTCATTCTTTGAGAGTGTTGTTCCTTTTGTTCCTGGGTACATTTCCTTCCCTTTATGTATTTCTGTGTCTCCTGAAAACCTGCCTTGTGAATTACTTCTCTAAAAAGTGTTCTGTTGTCTATTATAATTATCTGCTTTCACTCCAGCATTTTTCATGTCCTTTTCAGTTTCAGTGAACCATGTGGGTTTGGATTTGTATTTGTTCAGTAGGGTGAAGATCTGTTTTGTTAGTCTATTACTATCTATTCTGTATATGTGCCCGTAAAATTTAGCCTACTTTATATTTTCCTCTTCAATAGACAAATATACTTACTTTTTTCTAAATAAGTTGGCAATCCTACCTACACATTTATTTCGTAGATATTTACACAAATTTTCAAATGTATTTCTCGAATTTTGCCACAAACTTCTGACAAAAGTACCAGAACAAAAGAGCCTACAGAAAAGTATATAAAATTATAGTCAGATGGAGAACATGTAACTCTGAAACATTAGAAGAAATTTAATACAGATTAGTTCACTATTATTCGGGTGCCTTCGTCCACAAAAGAATGGTGTTAAAAAGATAAGAAACGTGCCAAAATTAGTTAAATAGGTTCCGAGGGACTCAAAAAATGTGAAGGTCCTTCTGTTGTAAAAATTGTAATTCTGACAGAATTTATCATTTTCTGTTTGGTATCCAAGCGGAAACACTAGAAATGAATAATATAATGACTAGAAAAACACTAAGGAAAGATGTGTTGGAAAAGAGGATAACTAATCCAGGGGTGTTTCACTAAAAGTAAGTTGACTATACATTCCTGAAGGAGAAATTAAGAAGAAGAAGACGAGCAACAAGTGCTTCGGAAAAGAGATAAAAATCTATTATTATATGAAGTTCAACTGTTCAACAGCTATATTGAAAACGAATGGACTGGTAAATTAACAGATAGATATATATATATATATATATATATATAGAGAGAGAGAGAGAGTTTACGAAGCAGTCGGAGTATCGATTGCGTGATATTACGACTAGCTTGTAAAATAGCCCGATTCGTTAACAAACGTCATTTATCTGAAGCTTTGACTTTTGCTCTTTAAATAATCAAAACAATCACAAATGCCTAATAACCTTAAATAGTGCCAAAGCGTTCGAAAAATATATATTCTTTAAACCATATAAAAACAATATTTTTCTTTGTGGCTTCAGAAAAATAAGATACAGAAGTTCCTGGGAGTAGTTTGAACGTTATTACGAGCTGCTTCTCGAAAGTTTAAGCGAGACGCAGAAAAGAGAGCGAAGAGTTCATGAAACAGGGAACAGTGGAGCGACGCAGCGAGCAAATTACGGGCAGAATCACGAGTGAAATACTCTGGACTGCACAGCGCACACCTGTTAGAGCCAGGGGACAGGGCAGTCATTTGGTATTCAAACGAAGAGGGCACCCACACAGACAGAGCACCTGCCGTGACGTCCACATTTCATTATTCGCTCTTCCGCTCGCAAAACGATTAAAAACAGAAGAAACGTACATACCGTTTCTACTGATCTTGGTTTTCTTTCTTCGAAAGATTTCTTCCAATAAGGCAGTGAGACAGGCGAAAGAGGTTGTACACAAAGTAAGAATAATAATTAAGTATTAAAAACAAAAGTAAGGTGTTTAGCAGAACTATTCATAAAAACATTCAACAAAGAAACAAATGTTAAATACTGGACGGCAAAATTCGTTAAGCATTTTCTGAAAATCACTAAAGCAACGTTAAAAATACTGTATCTAGTGACTTATAAGTTATAACAATGATACCATACAGCAGTTGTATAGAAATTATTTTTACACTGAAAAACAAACATGATTCTTTCTGCAAATTATTAATCCGGAGCACTGTAAGTATAACGAATATATGAACAAGTTTGGCTTAAAGGTCAACGTCGAGGTCACCGCGGACTAGGAATGGGAACGATTGACCGTTTGAAGGAACAATACCGCCATTGCCCTGGAGTGATTTAGAGAAACGAATTTGTATGGACGGATCGGAATCGAACCCGGGTCCTCTCAAATGACAGGCCCGAACAAGGATTTGCAGTATCAATAGGCTTCCGCTGCCGTAATTATTGTTATTACTCACACTGGAAATTAAAACAAAAAAAATCAATTCAAATTCTATCAATTACGTTTAAAAATAGTTTGCTCTCACATCACTGGTATTTGTTCGGAACATATAGATAAAATTAACATTACTGATGAGGTCAAATTTTTCTTCATCAACAAAAAGTTTACTAAACCAAACTTCTGTGACAACCTTCAACACAAATAATTAACACTGCAAAAAATGTTCTCGCTGTTATCTGCACGTAACACAAATTATATCACCTGCAAGTAGAGCAAGATATCGTTTTAAAAACGAAACTTTAGAATAATTTATCACTTTTCTCAATTCAAAAGTAACTGAAACGAAAATAATAACGCAAACTGAAAAATTTTTTCATCTTTGTGAAAAAAACCTAGCACCCTTGTTTTTTTTCTTTTTTTCCCCTTTTTCAGAAAACAAAATATTTGATAAATTATAGTTTCATTTACGGAACTTTCATTTTACAAGTGGGTTTTAAATCTTACTGAATAATGTTTTACATAATGATTCGTAAATGTATCTCTATAGGTAACATAATTTTTTTCATCATCTGTCAGTACCACATTCACTAGCATCAGCACTACCAACACTAGTTCAATCGGTGTCGGAATTTTCTGTTTCTTCTTCTGAATCGTCTACATCCATAACTTCAGAAGTAGTTACATTTTCTTTTGTTGGTTGTTCTTGTATTGTAAGCAAGAGATTTTGAGATTGCAATTGTAAATTGTGAGCAAAGTACACACTATGCATAAAGACTGCACCGATAGTTCTGTATTACGGTCTTTTGAATTTAAATCTATTATCATACAAATTAGGAGTTTTATTTCTTTTCAATCGTTGGTTTAAGTCAACAGTTGCAAGGAAACGATTCATAATTACTGACAATTTAATGAGTCAGTATCACTATACGCTGAGAGTTTAACAAGTATACGAATATAAGAAAAGCACAATAAGTAATAAAAAGAGGCAAAAAACTATAGATAAAGTTTAAATACACATTTTTTTAAAAAAAGGTCTACAGATATCAATCCAAACAACGGGGAACGGGGATTCCTTCTTGCGCAACCTAGCCTCTTCAGGAAGTCCCCGTTCGTAAAAGAAAATTTCAGTCAATGTTGCCAATATTTTCATACTTTTTTTTCTACTGAACCAGAAAAATATATTAGATTTAAAAATTAAGATAAGTACTTAGAATAAACTCTAAAATAGTCATATTAAACAATAAATTTGAGATCTAGTAGTTATGAAAAAAGAAACGTGTCCCTGAAAAAAAAACATGTTTTTTTTTCATTTTTTTTAAGCCAAAAAAGCCGTTTTTTTACAACACTAGGCGCCCCCCCCCCCCCCCCGCAAGGTCGGTTTTTGGACCAAATACCCTCCCTAAAGTCGACTTTCGCGTCATTTGTAGACTTTTTCGCGTGAGATTTCCGTTGACCTCAACCCACCCCTCCCCCCCTATTTTACCTCACGTAATTAATGGACGCCCACTAAGGTATCATAACAAAACGTTACTTCTGGATAAGTCTAGTTGTGCTCATTTTTCGAATCGCCAAGTTACTTGCAGGCTATTTGATTTGTAATAAAGCTTGCACTAGTACATTCTGCCAGCGCGGTAGTCCCTCCTATGCAGTGGGCGCCGACTTCCCGTCTATACAACTCGGGTCCCGACTGTATGGCATAGCTTCACGCACCAAGCACACATCCTGCGCATGGCTGCAGCTTCTCATTACATCAAACACGTCGACCACTGAGGAGCTAGATATCCAGCAAAGCGATCCGTCAGAACGGTCCACGTTATCCTAATTACCAGACCAATTTCCAGTTTAAGGCCAACCGACTTGTTATCTCTCCCTCATCCTTCCCGCTAGTCGTTTCCAGCTGTGTATCTGCTAGGTGTTTTTGTAGTATTCTGCCTCCATCCATTGTGAAACCACTAATAACGCTGAATAAAGTTGCTCGCCATATCCTGTGACCCACTGACGAGAGTGTCTTGGTAAATTTAATTGGGGTGGTTTGATTGTCTCCATTAATTATGTGAGATATTTTTTCTTAAATTTGGACCCCGCTCCCTCTTGGTCAGATCTGGTGGGACAACCTCTCCCTAAAATGAGATCTGCTGTTCTTTAAACGGCAGCAATCTGAAATAAAACGTTGACGTGGGATTTTTATCCATTCCTCGTCCCCACTTAAATAAGATTTGGTGAGATTTTTCCGGACCCTCCCTCTCTATTTTGAGATCATGAAATTAAAGGACGACCCCCTTCTCATTGCCTTCCCATTGGCAGAAGTGTTTGTAAGTGTTGCTGTTTGTATGGATGACTTTGACGTGTTTAGTGTAGTCTGTAGATTGTGTTGTGAATTAATTAAATATGACGGAGGGGAGAAAGTGTGTACCGAACGATTTAGTTCTTGATTTCCCAAAGATACCAAGGGAGCCGTCAAGCTTAACCTCCACACCTGAAAGAGAATAACTAAGGTAGGGGCCATTAATTGCGTGACGTGTGTTTTTCCGGAATTTCGGACCCCACCTTGCCCCTCTGGTGAGGCTTCGTGAGATCTGGTCGGACCCCGCCCCTCTAAAATGACGTGAGATTTTTGACGGAGACCCCCCTCGCTACTAATCGACCTCTTACCTTTTTGAAACTTTTTTTTAGGTCTCACCCTTCCAAACCCGGTTACACCCCCACTTTTCGACGAAATACCCCCCTAAATTCGATTTTCGCGTCAATTATAGACTTTGTTTAGCTCTACAGTCCAAAAAAAAAATCCAAAACCTGACGTGAGATTTTCTTTTACCACCCTCCCCCCGGTTAGATTTCCGTTGACTCCCCTCCCCCTGGTGAGATTTCCATTGACCTCCCTCCCCCTGGTGAGATTACGCCGGACTCCCCCCCCTCCTATTTCACCTCACGTAATTTATGGACACCCCCTAACAACAGTGCCGCATGCATTCACTCCACGTGTACTGCGGAGATGTATGGGATTTAACATAGGATTTTGGTAAACAATCTGGTGATTAGGAACTATACACCACACCTCTTCTATTCTGAGAGGTGTCCATTAGTTACATGAGCTCGAAATAAAGGGGTGGGGCCCCGATAAAAATCTCACGTCAATTTTTTTTTTCAGTTTGTCGCCCTCCCTTCAAAGAACATTCTGCCGCCCTGTGTCGTAGAGCCAAAAAAAAGTCACCACTCTTCAAACATGGTCCAAATTTTAATTAATGGACGCCCCCTAATGAAAATTTCCTCCACTAACACCATCACCAGACAGGCCGGGGGACATTGAAGAAGGGCAGGCCAAAATTGTAATACTTTCACATGAACGTATGCAGCCTAATACCGACAGATTTCCAGCTCTTCTGCTTCTCCCGCTGCAAAATCATGGACAGACAATAGAGAAGACAATGTGCCATCAACCTGCAGGTACTCACACATCAAATACGATGATTAAGTGCAGTACTAGTTGCAAGAAACATTTGATTGCTGTTCTTAGTGTGTAAGAATTCTCTCGCTAACCACTGAGATATAAAGTTAGCTAGCTGCGCCACACTAAACTACGAATACAGCTACTCACACATCGTCTTCAAATCTGCTTCAACTGCACTTACCTGTAACAGAAAAAGAAACGCAATTGTATAAAAAAACAAAGTAATGATTCACAAACATATAAGTTTAAAAATATTAACACTCTGGAACCATGTAACAGCTATTTGTCATGATATCTGCCACGCTGCCAAACATGAGGCTATTTAAAAAAAAGATAGGTCATTTGAAATAAGATATTTTGTTTCTAGACTGTAAATAAGTTCGACAACTTTTCTTACAAAATAACTGATGAAACAGCAACCAAAATTTCCCTCTAAGAATAAACTATACCCATATTTGTGCCGTGAATGCATAAATAGAGAAGAATAGTTATGGATTTCATTTTTAACGCAACTATCATGAGTAAAATCATTTCGACTTGTATTAAAATCAAGGAATCTAACGCAATAGTTCTAAAAGGAGAGAAGCAGCGCACTTTTAGGACATTGACTGACTGATAGTATGTACGTCGGAGACCCACGCGAGAAATAATAACTTTACCTCATGTACAGCTCCACAGGGTCCACTGTGATAACTCAATGCAGTGGGCACCACAGTTTTCATATTTGGTTGCGCCGAGACAGTAGGAGGGGTACCTGTTTTCTGGGAACAGCCAATCAGCGTCCAGGGATTGCATGACGTCACGAAGTGAGCAGCCAATCAGCGTTCAAGGTCGTATGACGTCACACGTTAGTTCCTCAACCGGCCGCACAGATGGCGGTAGCTGCCGGGCTTTGACGTCACACGTTAGTTCCCCGATCTGCGGATAGATGGCGCTGCACCGTTAGTTCCCCGATCTGCGGATAGATGGCACCATCTCCCAAGGGCTTAATTTCTTTGGGCGCAGATATTCCACACCGCCCACCCAAGCTATTTCTGTTCTGGAATGCGCGCGTTGTGAAATGTGTACACTGTTTCAACACACCTACGGAAATACCCACTCGACTGTTTGCTTTTGCGAAATGTGTACTCTACCAGTTGTGCAAGCGGTATCTCTTGTGTAAGCGCGGAGTGAGAGGCTCCATGCGACGCTATAAAAGGAGCGCCCGTGGCCAGCTCTGGCTCTGTACCATTGCGAACCTTGCCGTGTGCGCTTCTAGCAGTTACCGCAGTGTGTGTTTCTCGCAGTCTTCAACACAATGTCTCAGTCTTATGAAGGTAATAAGTTATAATAATAATTATTATATGTGTCTGTGTTTGTGTGTATGTATCAGTGATACTAAAGATGAATTTTATTTTACAGAGCTCCCAGTTCTATCTGCTGCCGATGTGGAAGAGTACCTCGCAAACAGTAAGCTAATTTCCTTACTGTTAGTAGTATTAGTTTAAATTATTATTATTATTAAGACTAATTTTTCTTTTTCCCTGTTTCAGATCTACAACAGATCTCACCGCTGTTTAGCGATGATTTAGATAATGGTAAGTTTTTGTATCTAAACTGGAATATTTTTGCTGTAAATGTTTACTTGTTGCATACTATAATTTATTTTCTATTGTAGAACCACGAGTTGTCTCAACTCCGGAGCTGCTGTTGCTATACAATTTTTCTGGAGGTATGTATTTGACTGTAATTAATTTTTTTTTAATTTCTCGTGCGTGTGTTGATACTAAAAGAAAATTAATTTGTTCTGTTGCAGAGCCTGTGAATGCTACTGATGGTTCTGACAATAATTTTGCAAGGGGTAAGTACTTTATATATTTCTTGCTGTAGATAATATTGTTTGATTTTTTTTTTCTGTAACCAACTAAAATTTTTTTTTGTTGCAGAGCCTGTAAATGCTACTGATGTTTCTGATAATAATTTTGGAAGGGGTAAGTAGTACTAGATATTTCTTGCTGTAGCTAATATTGTTTGATTTTTTTTCTGTAACCAACTAAAATTTTTTTTTTGTTGCAGAGCCTATGAATGCTACTGATGTTGCTGGCAATAATTTTGCAAGGGGTAAGTAGTACTAGATATTTCTTGCTGTAGCTAATATTGTTTGGTCGTATGACGTCACACGTTAGTTCCTCGACCTGTCGCACAGATGGCGGTAGCTGCCGGGCTTGCGCATATGTTAGTTCCCCGATCTGCGGATAGATGGCACCATCTCCCAAGGGCTTAATTTCTTTGGGCGCAGATATTCCACTCACCCAGGAGAGTGAAAGCTAGCGGGGGAATTCCGCCGCCCGGGGCGTGTTTACACATGATACGCGTTCTGTTAGACGTTGCGACAGGTGTGAACTTGCTCATCCGAGACATCGCGCGTTCGCCTTGCATAACTGTCGCTAGAGGTCAGCACACGGCAGAAGACATTTGCCGCTAGATGGAGCGGGTGTACCAATATGCGTGAAATATTTCGGGAGTCCGACAGGTTACGAAATGGCTCCATTACAGAGCGATACAGCTAGGCCATCCACCATTGTGAAAGCATAGCTGGCGGACAAAGAAATTAGGGCGTCCAATACATATTGCAGAGTCTCAGGCTTCATGTGTCCTGCTATCGAAACCGTTCCAGCAGGATACATAGAAATTCACTGCGGTTCAAGAAGAAATTATTACGAGATGAGAATAATTATTATATGTCAGTTTTCGTAGAACAAATATAAGAATCTTTTATGGTAGCCTAATCCCTCGTGTTTTAAAAACGAAAATCGAAAATTTAGTTTTCATTCTGGGCGAACAGAAAAACTGCTTGAGTCTTTGTATTTAATTAAAAAATAAGACATAGACCATGAGAAAGCGTAACTTTTACGTTTAAAACGTGATAATGAACTATGGAATGTCCTGACTTAGCTCAAATTCATATCTATACAATGCAGTTCTGATATTCGAGGATGTTTATAACTCTGAGCGAATATAAGCATCAGTAAGGTGGGATTCCAATATAATTAATCGTTAACAGCGTTAATGATAGAGAGAATTCAACTAACGACCTCGGCAGTGTTGGGGCTAGGTCGCCGGTTCGAGTCCGGCCGCGGTGTTTAAGTGTTTTGTGGAAAAGCCGCAAAGTTACGTAATTTCCACGCCTCGAAAAGCATAAATGTTTCCTTTTAACGGGAAAAAAAGCGTCATAAACTCCAGATATAAATTCTATGTGTACCTGTTTTCATGAAATTATTTAGCGTTCTTGCCTCTCATTCGGGAGGACGGAGGTTCCAGGCATCCATGGTTTCCCAAAATCACTCCAAGTGAATGCCGGGGATGCTACCTTCAAAAGGCCATGGCCGAATTCCTTCCCATCCTTTCCCGTCTCTAAAGACCTCGCTGTTAACATAAATTCCGTTCATCGAAGCAGGCAGACATTAAAAATTAATTCACCGACGAAGAGACGGGAAACAAACTCACTTTTTCATTATGAACAATATAATATAACTCACGAGTGTCACCTACAGTCCGTGTATTTTAAAGGATGTATTAAATTAGGGGTATTTATATTTTTATTTATATTTCTCGTGTCCAGGACATAACAAGTTGAAAAAACAAATAACATTAATTAATTAATATTAACTATAAACACAATTATATAGAATGTGACCAGAATTCCGCAATCTTGATGGCCTTCTCGTTTGCCCTGTAAAGGTCGTCGATATTGCAGGTTTCAGGGAGATTCCTGCATATCAGAAGATGTTGTGGGTTCTGAAGCTCACCACATTCACATAGATCGTTGTCATTAGTGTACCCCCATTTTTTAAATATTATATTTACATCGGGACACTTCAGTTCTTAGTCTGTTTAGAGCCTTCCATATAGCATATGGCTGATTACATCCCGCAGCCGGTGCCTCTTTGATGTTCCTCCACCAGGACAAATTTCAAAATTAGGGGTAATGAAATTGTGTGTCTGTGAATGTCATGTCCGTCCTGTTGGTGTGTCTAATTAGCTAGAATAAATTCATTCTCATGCAAATACTTAATAATAATGATGTGAGTAACTTCAGCACTCGGGAATTCGATCCGAGGGGGTGTGCTAGGCGAAAAGAAAACATTAAGTTCTCGCCCGTGTAAATCTACTTATATATCATTTTCTCATTGCCACAACTATTTACCCACCCAAATTGAGTGTCCTTAGCTGTACTTTGTCTAAAATTCCAATCAATCCCTTGTGACACATCAGTGATTGGCACCTTTAACTGTATTTTACAGCACAGCACGTATGTTCCAGGAACGAAATACGTCTGTTAATCTTACTAATTTCGCCCCTCTCGAATCGAAGTACGCCAGTCCTATGTGATAAAAATCGAGTCAATGTAAGGCAGTGCTAAGCACAGAACATGCTGATTCGTCATAGAATGCCTGTGGCCGAGGTGTAGATATAGAAAATTTACCCACTTCCTTATAAAAGAAATCCAGTGCACTATTCCTAATTCTTTCACCAAGATCCACCCCTAGCCTCATCGCCAACATACGCCCAGCACTTCCTCAAACCTCCTTCTATTTTCCAATGATTCCCACTCAAACCCCTGATCAGTTACAGACAGGGTTACCTTCTGTTCGTGCGTTAAAGTAAACCAAAAATTCAAAATTCGCAGAGTCTTCTGCTAATCAGTAGCCAGGTACCAAAATGTCCATTTAAGGTCGTTCTACTGCAGTTTTCCAGGAAAATTCTCCCCTTTTCCAGGAAATTATTTTTCAATAAATCAGGACCCAGGGGAGTTCTCCATTCGGTTTAAAATGTTCCCATCTAACGCCAACCTTCGGATTCAGGACCAAGTGTGACATTTGTTTATAATTGCATGCTTCATCCAACTAACCACGATAAAAGTGACATAATGCCCTTAGCTAACTTGGTCATCAAACAGACATCATAACTCACATTTTCATAGAAGACCCCCACACATCGACAAGTATCCAAAACGTCACAATAGGTTCTATTGCGCCGAAGATAGTACCCACGCTTGAATTGTCGTAAATTGTTAGATCAAAGTGGGTGTTTGGATATTTTATCCACTCAGGCCTCATCATCTAAAGTCTAATGCCAGATTGTGGTAATTGCCAACTTAGGCTCCATACACCACTCAGAATTATTCCTCCAATATCCATTCTAACAGCATTATACACCACATACAGCCCCTGACACTCTTCCAATCTCCCAATGACATCCAGTCCAGTTCCTTTATTAAGGCACTTGTTGAATATTTTCCACTAATAAATCTAGCTGCCATATTTTGCACCATGCATTTGATGTACAAAAAATGTGGCCTCCATACTACACTTATATATACAAGAAATGGTCTGACTGTGGGTTTGTACCCAAGTCCTTCGCTTCTCTGGTACATCCCCTCATCACCCTCTCTGTTAAATGATTTTTATGTAGTGAAAAACGTGAGAAACACAATTCGTATGGCAACACAAACGGCAGTAAACTGTAAAGAGTACAGTGAAATGGGAGATTGCCTAAGCCCTGAAGCAATGGTTAGAAGCACACGTTGATGGTGAGCATAATTCTATAACCATATATTTTAGACTCAAATTAACAGAGGAAGTAGACACACGCACACACTAGTACATGCATACAGCGAGGTCGACAGAACTAACAGCAAGCATCATGGAAACGATGAAGTGTGGCAGAATTGTCGTTACCACTGATTAACTGGGCAGAACTATCGTTAAAAAAATCATCAGACAGACGAGTTTAAGTCAGGTATCAAGAGTACAGTGAAATGGGAGATTGCCTAAGCCCTGAAGCAATGGTTAGAAGCACACGTTGATGGTGAGCATAATTCTATAACCATATATTTTAGACTCAAATTAACAGAGGAAGTAGACACACGCACACACTTGTACATGCATACAGCGAGGTCGACAGAACTAACAGCATGCATCATGGAAACGATGAAGTGTGGCAGAATTGTCGTTGCCACTGATTAACTGGGCAGAACTATCGTTAAAAAAAATCATCAGACAGACGAGTTTAAGTCAGGTATCACAATACTTACACTTACACGCACAAAGAGAGATGCAGATATACATGTACAAGTCTACACAACTACCGGTACCAATCATGGAAACAAAAAAGTGGTGTAGTACTTTCTTGCCCCATGACTGGCTGAAAAACAGAACTCTTCCTTACATATCATCTGCCTGGCGAGATAGAGGGTGTGCAAAAAATGGCATGTTTTCACCATACACCTAAGTATTTACATCATAAATAGTGTTCATCACACACAATTGATTACATTTACCATCAATACGTTTCTCCCACACTGCAACCCTATCTGCCATTCATTAAGAGTGCCCCAGGTACCATGAGTTACAATAGACATTTGACTATCAGCAGACACCAGAACCCCTCATATTCATACTAGGTCTCAACCACAAATCCATACGTATCCACGCACAAGCTCAAAGAAACAGGAACAGCAAATCATACATCCAGACAGAAGAGTTTAATTAATGTATCACCACATTTACAGAGACGCACAAACACTCACATTTCCATGCCTACAGCGAGCTAGACACAACAACCACCCAAATCATGACGACGAAAAAGTGGAGTAGAACCCCCATGGTTCATAACTGACCAAAAAATCATCAGTAACATAATATGTTCCAGGCACCATACTCTTCACATCAATATCATCTCATTTATTTCACACTACAGACCTCACTACCATCCAGTATCATGTGTGCTAGGTACAAAACTGTTCACATCAGCACCAACACGTCTATCCCACACCTAAGCCTTTACTGCCATTCAGTAACATTTACCCCAGGTACCACGAGTAGCAGTAGACATCTGGTCATCAGACAGATATCATAACTCCCATATTCATACTAGGTCTCAACCAAAAATCTGTACGTCACCTCACACAAGCAAGGTATCACCACATTTACGAAAAAAACACACAGAGATAGAGACGCATACACACGTTCATTTCCAGGCCTACAGCGATCTCGACTCAACAACTAGCCCAATCATGGCAACGAAAAAGTGGAACAGAACACCCATGACTGGCCAAAAATCATAGAAAGACACACATACATACACACACTAACATGTCAATGCATTCAAACAATTCCATTCATCACCACACACATAACTGGAGGAAAAACTGAAGAGTTACAGGATGTGTGAAGTTTGAAATCACAGCCACATCTCTCCCACACCGCAACCCCTTTCTGTCATTTAGTAACATGTGACCCAGGTACCATGAGTTACAATAGGCACTTGTCTATCAGACAGATATCATAACCTCCATATTCATACTAGGTCTCACCCACAAACCCATACGTTTCCACACAAGCACAAACATATGGGAGGAACAGCAATTCATACGTCCAGATAAATGAGTTTAAGGAAGGTATCACCATACTTACGCACACAGACACATATATCCATGCCTACAGCGAGCTCAACACAACAACGAGCCCAATCATGGAAAAGAAAAAGTGGGACAGAACCCCCATGGCTCAAGACTGACGAAAAAAAATCATCATTAACATGTGTTCCAAGTAACAAACTCCTCACATCAAAATCATATCATTTAACTCACACTACAGACCTCTCTGCCATTCAGTATCGTTGGTAATATGTACAAAGCTGTTCACCACCTCTATCCCACGCCACAAGCCTTTTCTGCTATTAAGTAATATTTGCCCCACGTACCACGAGTATCAGTAGTCACATGGTCATCAGACAAATATCATAACTCCCATACTCATACTAGACCTCACACACAAACATAACTGACCAAAAAACCATCAGACAGACGTTAGAGTGTGTGCAAAGGATGACATGTTTTTGCCATACACCTCAGTACTTATCACATTATCAATTAATTACATCAACACATAGGTAGCCAGTCATTGTGAAATCTCAAAGTCGAATATAATCCTATCGTGATAGACACACAGCCACATAGAAAGACACACACTCACATGTCCATGCATACACACAGATGACTGAACACCCTAGGTCGAGACTGAATAGTTACAGGATGTGCGAAATATTTCATTTCTTTGCCACAAACCTCGGTGCTCATCATACCCAAATGATTACATCTACATAGGTGGCCACTGATGGAAGCATCTCAAGTAGACTCCTACCACCATAATTACACACATAACCACACAGGAACAAGTACACACACATATGTCCATGCATATACCACAATTTCATAAGTTACCACATACATACAAGTAACTGCAGGAAAGGGACCCGACACACGACGTCCACACTAAGGTGTTACATGATAGGCAGATGATAGCATGTCTTTACAATACATCTCAGTGCTCACCACACATACTTGATTTTTAATGTGCCATCAGTATAGCTGGTGGCTGGAACTAAGCTCTTGGCAATGTTTTGGCCAAAGGTAATTTGTTAATAGCAGCTCATCAAAGACAAATTTTGGGTGAACCTGCCCGGGCGGACGCGGCGGGAGGTGGCCACCCTTCCTCACAGCGGACGCGTACATCATGTAGGTCGGTATACCGGCGCATATAACCGCTTCTAGCGCAATGAAATTCCGGTCTTCAGTCCGGTCCTAAAAATGCGGTTACCGGTAATAGGTCTCGGTCGGGAAACTACGGTCTTCACTCCGGTCCTAAAAATGCCGTTACCGGTAATAGGTCCGGGTCGGGAAACTCCGGTAAACCAACGCGGTCCGCGCTTTTAGACCGGCGATTTGCGGTATTTCGGTCCGCAGTGGGGAAGGGTGGCCACCTCCCGCCGCGCCCGCCCGGGCAGGTTCACCCAAAATTTGTCTTTGATGAGCTGCTATTAACAAATTACCTTTGGCCAAAACATTGCCAAGAGCTTAGTTCCAGCCACCAGCTATACTGATGGCACATTAAAAATCAAGTATGTGTGGTGAGCACTGAGATGTATTGTAAAGACATGCTATCATCTGCCTATCATGTAACACCTTAGTGTGGACGTCGTGTGTCGGGTCCCTTTCCTGCAGTTACTTGTATGTATGTGGTAACTTATGAAATTGTGGTATATGCATGGACATATGTGTGTGTACTTGTTCCTGTGTGGTTATGTGTGTAATTATGGTGGTAGGAGTCTACTTGAGATGCTTCCATCAGTGGCCACCTATGTAGATGTAATCATTTGGGTATGATGAGCACCGAGGTTTGTGGCAAAGAAATGAAATATTTCGCACATCCTGTAACTATTCAGTCTCGACCTAGGGTGTTCAGTCATCTGTGTGTATGCATGGACATGTGAGTGTGTGTCTTTCTATGTGGCTGTGTGTCTATCACGATAGGATTATATTCGACTTTGAGATTTCACAATGACTGGCTACCTATGTGTTGATGTAATTAATTGATAATGTGATAAGTACTGAGGTGTATGGCAAAAACATGTCATCCTTTGCACACACTCTAACGTCTGTCTGATGGTTTTTTGGTCAGTTATGTTTGTGTGTGAGGTCTAGTATGAGTATGGGAGTTATGATATTTGTCTGATGACCATGTGACTACTGATACTCGTGGTACGTGGGGCAAATATTACTTAATAGCAGAAAAGGCTTGTGGCGTGGGATAGAGGTGGTGAACAGCTTTGTACATATTACCAACGATACTGAATGGCAGAGAGGTCTGTAGTGTGAGTTAAATGATATGATTTTGATGTGAGGAGTTTGTTACTTGGAACACATGTTAATGATGATTTTTTTTCGTCAGTCTTGAGCCATGGGGGTTCTGTCCCACTTTTTCTTTTCCATGATTGGGCTCGTTGTTGTGTTGAGCTCGCTGTAGGCATGGATATATGTGTCTGTGTGCGTAAGTATGGTGATACCTTCCTTAAACTCATTTATCTGGACGTATGAATTGCTGTTTCTCCCATATGTTTGTGCTTGTGTGGAAACGTATGGGTTTGTGGGTGAGACCTAGTATGAATATGGAGGTTATGATATCTGTCTGATAGACAAGTGCCTATTGTAACTCATGGTACCTGGGTCACATGTTACTAAATGACAGAAAGGGGTTGCGGTGTGGGAGAGATGTGGCTGTGATTTCAAACTTCACACATCCTGTAACTCTTCAGTTTTTCCTCCAGTTATGTGTGTGGTGATGAATGGAATTGTTTGAATGCATTGACATGTTAGTGTGTGTATGTATGTGTGTCTTTCTATGATTTTTGGCCAGTCATGGGTGTTCTGTTCCACTTTTTCGTTGCCATGATTGGGCTAGTTGTTGAGTCGAGATCGCTGTAGGCCTGGAAATGAACGTGTGTATGCGTCTCTATCTCTGTGTGTTTTTTTCGTAAATGTGGTGATACCTTGCTTGTGTGAGGTGACGTACAGATTTTTGGTTGAGACCTAGTATGAATATGGGAGTTATGATATCTGTCTGATGACCAGATGTCTACTGCTACTCGTGGTACCTGGGGTAAATGTTACTGAATGGCAGTAAAGGCTTAGGTGTGGGATAGACGTGTTGGTGCTGATGTGAACAGTTTTGTACCTAGCACACATGATACTGGATGGTAGTGAGGTCTGTAGTGTGAAATAAATGAGATGATATTGATGTGAAGAGTATGGTGCCTGGAACATATTATGTTACTGATGATTTTTTGGTCAGTTATGAACCATGGGGGTTCTACTCCACTTTTTCGTCGTCATGATTTGGGTGGTTGTTGTGTCTAGCTCGCTGTAGGCATGGAAATGTGAGTGTTTGTGCGTCTCTGTAAATGTGGTGATACATTAATTAAACTCTTCTGTCTGGATGTATGATTTGCTGTTCCTGTTTCTTTGAGCTTGTGCGTGGATACGTATGGATTTGTGGTTGAGACCTAGTATGAATATGAGGGGTTCTGGTGTCTGCTGATAGTCAAATGTCTATTGTAACTCATGGTACCTGGGGCACTCTTAATGAATGGCAGATAGGGTTGCAGTGTGGGAGAAACGTATTGATGGTAAATGTAATCAATTGTGTGTGATGAACACTATTTATGATGTAAATACTTAGGTGTATGGTGAAAACATGCCATTTTTTGCACACCCTCTATCTCGCCAGGCAGATGATATGTAAGGAGAGTTCTGTTTTTCAGCCAGTCATGGGGCAAGAAAGTACTACACCACTTTTTTGTTTCCATGATTGGTACCGGTAGTTGTGTAGACTTGTACATGTATATCTGTATCTCTCTTTGTGCGTGTAAGTGTAAGTATTGTGATACCTGACTTAAACTCGTCTGTCTGATGATTTTTTTAACGATAGTTCTGCCCAGTTAATCAGTGGCAACGACAATTCTGCCACACTTCATCGTTTCCATGATGCATGCTGTTAGTTCTGTCGACCTCGCTGTATGCATGTACAAGTGTGTGCGTGTGTCTACTTCCTCTGTTAATTTGAGTCTAAAATATATGGTTATAGAATTATGCTCACCATCAACGTGTGCTTCTAACCATTGCTTCAGGGCTTAGGCAATCTCCCATTTCACTGTACTCTTGATACCTGACTTAAACTCGTCTGTCTGATGATTTTTTTAACGATAGTTCTGCCCAGTTAATCAGTGGTAACGACAATTCTGCCACACTTCATCGTTTCCATGATGCTTGCTGTTAGTTCTGTCGACCTCGCTGTATGCATGTACTAGTGTGTGCGTGTGTCTACTTCCTCTGTTAATTTGAGTCTAAAATATATGGTTATAGAATTATGCTCACCATCAACGTGTGCTTCTAACCATTGCTTCAGGGCTTAGGCAATCTCCCATTTCACTGTACTCTTTACAGTTTACTGCCGTTTGTGTTGCCATACGAATTGTGTTTCTCACGTTTTTCACTACATAAAAATCATTTAACAGAGAGGGTGATGAGGGGATGTACCAGAGAAGCGAAGGACTTGGGTACAAACCCACAGTCAGACCATTTCTTGTATATATAAGTGTAGTATGGAGGCCACATTTTTTGTACATCAAATGCATGGTGCAAAATATGGCAGCTAGATTTATTAGTGGAAAATATTCAACAAGTGCCTTAATAAAGGAACTGGACTGGATGTCATTGGGAGATTGGAAGAGTGTCAGGGGCTGTATGTGGTGTATAATGCTGTTAGAATGGATATTGGAGGAATAATTCTGAGTGGTGTATGGAGCCTAAGTTGGCAATTACCACAATCTGGCATTAGACTTTAGATGATGAGGCCTGAGTGGATAAAATATCCAAACACCCACTTTGATCTAACAATTTACGACAATTCAAGCGTGGGTACTATCTTCGGCGCAATAGAACCTATTGTGACGTTTTGGATACTTGTCGATGTGTGGGGGTCTTCTATGAAAATGTGAGTTATGATGTCTGTTTGATGACCAAGTTAGCTAAGGGCATTATGTCACTTTTATCGTGGTTAGTTGGATGAAGCATGCAATTATAAACAAATGTCACACTTGGTCCTGAATCCGAAGGTTGGCGTTAGATGGGAACATTTTAAACCGAATGGAGAACTCCCCTGGGTCCTGATTTATTGAAAAATAATTTCCTGGAAAAGGGGAGAATTTTCCTGGAAAACTGCAGTAGAACGACCTTAAATGGACATTTTGGTACCTGGCTACTGATTAGCAGAAGACTCTGCGAATTTTGAATTTTTGGTTTACTTTAACGCACGAACAGAAGGTAACCCTGTCTGTAACTGATCAGGGGTTTGAGTGGGAATCATTGGAAAATAGAAGGAGGTTTGAGGAAGTGCTGGGCGTATGTTGGCGATGAGGCTAGGGGTGGATCTTGGTGAAAGAATTAGGAATAGTGCACTGGATTTCTTTTATAAGGAAGTGGGTAAATTTTCTATATCTACACCTCGGCCACAGGCATTCTATGACGAATCAGCATGTTCTGTGCTTAGCACTGCCTTACATTGACTCGATTTTTATCACATAGGACTGGCGTACTTCGATTCGAGAGGGGCGAAATTAGTAAGATTAACAGACGTATTTCGTTCCTGGAACATACGTGCTGTGCTGTAAAATACAGTTAAAGGTGCCAATCACTGATGTGTCACAAGGGATTGATTGGAATTTTAGACAAAGTACAGCTAAGGACACTCAATTTGGGTGGGTAAATAGTTGTGGCAATGAGAAAATGATATATAAGTAGATTTACACGGGCGAGAACTTAATGTTTTCTTTTCGCCTAGCACACCCCCTCGGATCGAATTCCCGAGTGCTGAAGTTACTCACATCATTATTATTAAGTATTTGCATGAGAATGAATTTATTCTAGCTAATTAGACACACCAACAGGACGGACATGACATTCACAGACACACAATTTCATTACCCCTAATTTTGAAATTTGTCCTGGTGGAGGAACATCAAAGAGGCACCGGCTGCGGGATGTAATCAGCCATATGCTATATGGAAGGCTCTAAACAGACTAAGAACTGAAGTGTCCCGATGTAAATATAATATTTAAAAAATGGGGGTACACTAATGACAACGATCTATGTGAATGTGGTGAGCTTCAGAACCCACAACATCTTCTGATATGCAGGAATCTCCCTGAAACCTGCAATATCGACGACCTTTACAGGGCAAACGAGAAGGCCATCAAGATTGCGGAATTCTGGTCACATTCTATATAATTGTGTTTATAGTTAATATTAATTAATTAATGTTATTTGTTTTTTCAACTTGTTATGTCCTGGACACGAGAAATATAAATAAAAATATAAATACCCCTAATTTAATACATCCTTTAAAATACA
Organism: Vandiemenella viatica; assembly: GCA_031002005.1. NCBI lineage: Eukaryota > Metazoa > Arthropoda > Insecta > Orthoptera > Morabidae > Vandiemenella > Vandiemenella viatica. The sequence continues at coordinate 9,468 of JARYHS010009744.1, read as the reverse complement.
CGGACTGTAGGTGACACTCGTGAGTTATATTATATTGTTCATAATGAAAAAGTGAGTTTGTTTCCCGTCTCTTCGTCGGTGAATTAATTTTTAATGTCTGCCTGCTTCGATGAACGGAATTTATGTTAACAGCGAGGTCTTTAGAGACGGGAAAGGAATTCGGCCATGGCCTTTTGAAGGTAGCATCCCCGGCATTCACTTGGAGTGATTTTGGGAAACCATGGATGCCTGGAACCTCCGTCCTCCCGAATGAGAGGCAAGAACGCTAAATAATTTCATGAAAACAGGTACACATAGAATTTATATCTGGAGTTTATGACGCTTTTTTTCCCGTTAAAAGGAAACATTTATGCTTTTCGAGGCGTGGAAATTACGTAACTTTGCGGCTTTTCCACAAAACACTTAAACACCGCGGCCGGACTCGAACCGGCACTCTAGCCCCAACACTGCCGAGGTCGTTAGTTGAATTCTCTCTATCATTAACGCTGTTAACGATTAATTATATTGGAATCCCACCTTACTGATGCTTATATTCGCTCAGAGTTATAAACATCCTCGAATATCAGAACTGCATTGTATAGATATGAATTTGAGCTAAGTCAGGACATTCCATAGTTCATTATCACGTTTTAAACGTAAAAGTTACGCTTTCTCATGGTCTATGTCTTATTTTTTAATTAAATACAAAGACTCAAGCAGTTTTTCTGTTCGCCCAGAATGAAAACTAAATTTTCGATTTTCGTTTTTAAAACACGTTATTCTGGCGAGGGATTAGGCTACCATAAAAGATTCTTATATTTGTTCTACGAAAACTGACATATAATAATTATTCTCATCTCGTAATAATTTCTTCTTGAACCGCAGTGAATTTCTATGTATCCTGCTGGAACGGTTTCGATAGCAGGACACATGAAGCCTGAGACTCTGCAATATGTATTGGACGCCCTAATTTCTTTGTCCGCCAGCTATGCTTTCACAATGGTGGATGGCCTAGCTGTATCGCTCTGTAATGGAGCCATTTCGTAACCTGTCGGACTCCCGAAATATTTCACGCATATTGGTACACCCGCTCCATCTAGCGGCAAATGTCTTCTGCCGTGTGCTGACCTCTAGCGACAGTTATGCAAGGCGAACGCGCGATGTCTCGGATGAGCAAGTTCACACCTGTCGCAACGCGGCCGGACTCGAACCGGCGACCTTCGGCACTCTAACCCCTACGCTACCGATGTCTGTTCACGTAAAAAAAATCGCTTAAGTATTTTTCACGATACAAAATATTTTACTGTGTGTCGATAGTAGCCAAGATGTCCAGTGCTTGCTTAACAGGACGCTAGGAATACATATTTCGTCACGCTTAGTAAACAGAGATAACAGTGTACACATTTCGCAAAGCGCGCCGGAAATAATGCCACCGAACGCCATCTAGCCGCCACCAAATGAACTAGAAATTAAGCCCTTGGGAGATGGTGCCATCTGTGCGGCCGATCTGTGAACTAACGGCGGCCATCTTGGTCACACCAAACGGTGGGCGGCAATCTTGACCGGGCGGTGCGCTCGGCGGCCATCTTGATCACACCAAACGGGGGCGGCCATGTTGTGACGTCACGCGACCGTGCTGCCACCTGGCGGTGCGCTTGAATCGGCTATCCCCTCCTACTAGCGTGCAAACCATCCAACGAAACATCATCGATACGGGCTTTCGGAGCCGAAGGCCCACTCGTGTACCCTTGCTGAGTGCACGACACAACGCTTTACACCTCGCCTGGGCCCGTCAACACCCACATTGGACTGTTGATGATTGGAAACATATTGCCTGGTCTGACGAGTCCCGTTTCCAATTGTATCGAGTGAATGGACGTGTACGGGTATGGAGACAACTTCATGGATCTTGCATGTCCGCAGGGGACTGTTCAAGCTGGTTGAGGCTCTGTAAGGTGTGGGACGTGTGCAGTGGCATGGAACCCCTGATACGTCTAGATACGACTCTGACAAGTGACATGTACGTACGCATCCTGGCTGATCAGCTGCATCCATTCATGCCATTGTGCATTCCGACGGAGTTGGGCAATTCCAGCAAGACGATGCGATACCTCACACGTCCAGAATTGCTACAGTGTGGCTCCAGGAACACACTTCTGAGTTTAAACACCTCTGCTGGCCACCAAACTCTCCAGACATGAACATTATTGAACATATCTGGGATGCCTTGCAACGTGTCGTTCAGAAGAGATCTCCACCCCTTCGTACTCTTACGGATTTATGGACAGCCCTGCAGGATGCATGATGTCAATTCTCACCAGCACTACTTTAGACATTAGTCCATTCCATGCCTCGTCGTGTTGCGGCATTTCTGCGTGCTCGCGGGGGGCCCTACACGATATTAGGAAGATGTACCAGTTTCTTTGGCTCTTCAGTGTAGTTCCCTTGCTCAATGATTTAAATAAGCGAACGCATTGCTGAAACATAGTGAAATCATCCCGCACACGCGCGTAGCCTCCTGCGCTGACACCTGATGAAGGATCCTTTTCTCAGTTTGCTCTGTTATTTGTACGTCCATTCTAAATTTCTTCTTCTGATGCAGTTTATCGGCGCAGTTCGAAAAGACGCTTGTTGCCAGAAACATCTCTGATTTAACTTTTTTCCCAATGAAGTGGATCTGACATTGCGTCGTTCACGCAAACCAATAAACCTACTGTAACAAAGGCCTAAAATGGGCCCCTATTGTTCTTAACAAAGCACTAGAACCGTCTCATAACGCAACCACATTATACGTAGGTTCAAAGTGAAATAACTCAAAGTATACAGGTGATGACGGTACTACGGTTGTATTTCTAAGACGCATTTGTGTTCCTGTTAATTTTAATTAAAATCGTTGGTTCCAATCAGTAATAGAATCTTAATGGATTCCAGGAGTATTTGATACATCTATTTTTTCCCATATTCACGTATCAGCAGACCATTTCATAATAATTCCAGGAAACAAAGATAGACCCTACTTATAATAGTTAATGGGCCACAATACTCTCAACGCCATTAATATTTAAAGGAATGGCTCTTCAGTATAGTTGAATTAAAAACGAGATTCATCATCACCAACGACTGTTTTAAATTTATCATCCAATCTCAACGGGAGTACGCAGGTAAGTCTATCAGTCCTCGTTATGAGTGAGAAAGATGTATTTCATAAATAAAAATAATTGTGCGGCTCACGCGTAGTGTCACAACTCCAGGCGTTTATCATCAACGTTCTCACGCCACCAACGATACTTTCCGGGGAAATCATCGCCATGTTTAATTTTAACTTCATTTAATATGAGTACCAGCTTCTAAGCATTTCAAAAATAATTAGTGCAGGGTTTCGCCAAGTCATTGCTATGCAGTTGGTTAACTACATGGAACTGTTATAACCCTCGTGATCTTGATTTTGCAATTTTATTACGTTTTTTGACACCATCTCGTTCTATTGCACAATCGTCTTAATAAGACACCTGGAGATTTAAAAGAAGTACATAAATTTCTTGATTGTTGATTTCAAATTTTAATTTAAAGAGAGAAAATATTTAACAACTACGAAAACATAAATAATTTACCAAAATTCTTATCTTGCTACAATAGTCACATCTATGGACATAATATATAGTGAAAGCATCTTCATCCAACGATTATAAACAAAAAGCGACTATTAACAACTATTAATTATCATCTGTATGCAAACGTAATAAAATACCTTCGTTTATGGTTAGTTTGTAATTTACAATACCTTCTACCACCAGAATTTGATTTGAGAGGGGGTGACTTGGACTTTGTGGGCATTGGTTTGGAGGGATTTTTAGTCGGATAGGGGTAGTTGTCTCCCCGGATAGCTGCTCAATTAAAAGATCAGGGGAGCTAAAAAAAGTCTTCTAAATGTCGGGGGTGGACATAGATACTTTTTGGGGGAGAGGGGTCTTGAGCCCTCTAGTTCCCCTGGATCCGCCCCCTTGACAAAATAATGCCCATCCTCATGTTGTGGCCATCACAACACAAGCCTCGAAAGGGATTACGATCAAAATTTGCGCCGCACAGTCTACAGATTTGTCTCCAATAGAAAATCTCTGGAATGAAAGGAGTAGTCACATTTGATCCCTTAGTCACCCAGCTCAAACTGTGCAAGAACTGACTGTACAAGACATGCAGGCGTAGAGAGACATACCTCAAGAAGACATCCGAACACTTATTGATTGTGTTGGTGCTCAGGGTGGGCGCACTTCTTACTGACCACTGAATATAAAGGTAACTAACTTATCCTGATCCATTTAAATTTGTTATCATTTCTTCTGGATATGTTTTCAAAGTTTCCTAAAATTCGTCCATTCCTGTCTGCGTATTGCACTTTTCATTTGGTGTGTACAAAAAAAAACCGAACTAATTAAATAGCGCACCAATGGCTGCAGATAAAATTCTCTGACTTCCATGCACACTAGTGACATCTCTTGGCAAGAGATTGCCTCTTGTCGCACTACGGTCGCTGCATTAGTTTACGAGTGACAGCTGGATGAGTGAGGTCATGCGCAGAGTGCTCGTCGGATTTGTGAGAAAGCGAGAATGAAGGAATTGGAGGAGCAACGCGTCTGTATGAAATTTTGTGTTAAACTTGGAAAAGCTTTTACCGAGACACTTCAAATGCTTAAACAAGCATACGGGGATGACTGCATGAGCCGAACACAGTGCTATGAATGGTTTAAGCGCTTTAAGGAGGGCAGGAGTTCGGTTACCGACGATCCAATATCTGGTCGACCCTCCACATCAACAGACGACCACCATGTTGAGAGAGTTCGCACTGTGATTCGTGAAAATCGCCGTTTGACTGTCCGTGAGGTTTCTGAAGAAGTTGGCATAAGTGTAGACTCTTGCGCTCACATCCTGACATAAAAACTTGGAATGCATCGTGTCATTGCAAAACTGGTGCCGCGCTTGTTGACGGACGAGCAGAAGGAGAATCGAGCTAGGATCTCTAAGGAGTTGCTTGAAAAAGCAAATGAGGACGAAAACTTTCTCAAGAACATCCGGCAGAACTTTTTCTCTTCCTAAAACTGAAAAAAAAACTTTGAAAGGACGTCGTTTCCAGACCATAGAAGAAATTCAAGACAATGCGACGAGAGAACTGCGCGCCATCGGAGAAATTGCATTCCAGGAGGCGTTCCAAAACTTGAAAAAAACGACGGCAACGGTTTATTGATAGTGAAGGACAGTTCTTTGAAGGGGACAGTGTGTAAAAGTTAGTATGATGAGCAATAAAGCAATTACAGCAGAAGTTCGGTTTCTTTTTGTACACACCTCGTATATCTAATGTAATTTTTTTGGAGCTGACGACGCAGGTGTCTATGTAGCTACTGTGTTCCTGTGTCGCGAAGCCTCCGTGTGGGTGACCCGGTCTCCCGGGAGTAGCTCTGCTATCTGCGGCGGCCCTTCCCGATAGCCGCCGGGAGGAAGGTTTGTGGCCGGCAGATAAGCCAGCGGAGCTAGCGGCGCCTTTTACTGCCGGGGGGTCGTAACTGCCCTCCGTTTACGGCCAGGACACAGATTCCGACGGTCAATACCACTCCCCAACGAGCCACCGCCTCTCTCCCCTGCACCGCAAATAAATCACCATTCCTCGCTGACACGCATTTTAATTTCACACTCCATACTCTAACGTTCTACTCTCACAAATTGCATTTTGTTTCCCTGAGGCCTTTCCTCGTTTCGACAAGTCATTAACAACGATCTATGCCGGCCTCGGTAGCGTAGGGGCTAGAGCGCTAGATCCACGTGCCAAAGGTCGCCGGTTCGAGTCCAGCCACAGGCATGGGTGTTTAAGTGTTGTGTTGTCCTGTGGTGTCTCTAATTAACTGTAAAAATTTCATACTGGAGGTACTGAAAGCACTGAGTGACAAATACTACCGAGTTGGCTGTATGGCCTCAGATACCGAAAGCCATTGAAAAAAGATCAGTAATAACGAAATGAAATATGTGTCGCTTTGGCTGCAAACCGCGCAAGCGCACTAGTAAATCAAGTTGACGTCGTGTAACGTTAAAGGGAGCGTCCATAAATTACGTGGCTTGGTCTGGTGGGGGGGGGAGGGTGGAGGGATTGGTTGGAAAGGGGGCATCCACAAATTACGTGAGGTGTTTTTCAGGATTTCTGGACCCCCCCTCCCCCTTGGTGAGATCTGGTCCGTGAGAAACCCTCCCCCCCTCTAGAATCGCCCTGGAAACTTTTATAGAGCTTTTTGACGCCTAAAATCGACTTTGGCACAAATTGTAGACCTTTTTTTAGCTCTACTGTCCAAAAATTTTTCGTAAAAATCTCACGTGAGATTTCCGTAGACCCCCCCCCCCCTCCCCCTTGGTGAGATCTGGTGAGATTTCGCCGGACCCCTCCCCCCCCCCTATTTCACCTCACGTAATTTATGGATGTCCCCAAAGCTACGTTGGGCTACGTGGTGGCAGGGGTAGTGTTGCAAACTGACAAAAAAAAAAATGGTTTTTTTTCAGATTTGTGAAAAAAAACATGAAAAAAAAACTAGCACCCTCGTTTTTTTCTAATTTTTTTTTTTTTCAGATAACAATATATTTGATAAATTATAGTTTTATTTATGGAACTTACATTTTACATGTGTTTTAAACCTTACTAAATCATATAATATCTTACATAATGATTCATAAATGTATCTATATAGGTAACATAATTTTTTATTTATCTTCTATGTCAGTACTACATTCACTAGTATTAGTACTACCAACACTAGTTCGGTCGGAGTTGGAATTTTCTGTTTCTTCTTCTGTCCCCTCTAGATCCATAACTTCAGAAATAGTTACATTTTCTTTTACTGGTTGTATTGCATGCAAAAGCTTTTGAGATTGAAATTTTAAATTGTGAGCAAAGTACACACTGTGAATGAAGACTGTACCGATAGTTCTGTATTACGGTCTTTTAAGTTTGAATTTAAATCTATTATCATTCAAAATAGGAGCTTTATTTGTTTTCAATCGTTGGTTTACGCCAACGGTTGCAAGGAAATTATTCATAATTACTGACAATGACTCAGTATTATCACTATACGCTGCGAGTTTAACAAGTATACGAATATAAGGAAAGCACAACAAGTAATAAAAAGAGGCAAAAAACCGTAGCTAAATTTCCTAATTTTTTAAAAAGATTCGTAGGTCTATAGATAAATTTGTATGGCCTGGCAGCACTAGTTCAAATAGCGAGTATCAATCCAAACAATGGGGAACGGGGATTCCTTCTCACGCAACCTAGCCTTTTCGGGAAGTCCCCATTCGTAAAAGAAAATTTCAGTCCATGTTACCAATATTTTTGTATTTTTTTTCCTACTGAACCAGAAAGATATAGTAGATTTAAAAGTAAGATAAGTACTTAGTATAAACTCTTAAGCAGTCATATAAATGCCTTAAAAATTTGAAATTTAGTAGTTATGAAAAAAAAAACATGTCCCAGAAAAAAAAACATGTTTTTTTTTTCACAGTTTTTTTTCATGTTTTTTTCACGTCAGAAAAAAAGTGTTTTTTTTTACAACACTAGGCAGGGGGGAAGAGTTCCGAGCCAGGACACGTAGCTTTGCATTCATAGTATTTGTGACAGTTAAAATGAGGTACAGAACACACAACAGCTTGTGAATATTAATTTCCGTCATTTATTTATCTCCGCTTGTAATTTACGATAGTCTGACAAGTGAAAACAGTACAGAATGTCTTCCGGAATCAATAGGAAAGTAAGCTATGTGCTGCGTGGGGAATAGAGGCAAAAGCCACGGCGGGTTAAGTGGGGGGTGGGGGGGAGGTGGTGTTTCACAGGAGGCCAAAATGTAGCTACGTGGTTTATGGACACTCCCAAAGGCTGGATGAAGCGGTTTTATTTTTCCTGTATTTGCCCTGTCTTGCTTCGACCTAAACAGATAACATACATCCTAACTTCAAATCCGAAACGTAAAGTGTCTTGGTGAAGTTAACATAAATAAATGGCGGTGAAGGTCACTTTAAAGTAAATATTCTGACAACCCGCCTTGCTGGCCGTGGTCGTTGGGATACCATTCTCGGCGCTCAACACAATGGTAGCTGTAATGACTGTTATTCTCATGGATAGGGACTTCGTCAGAAAAATAAAATAAACTTTTTCACAATTCCTAACACAAATCTGGCTTTAATCCTTAAACTTTTCCCATTGAGTATGGAGTGTTGTTAATGATTCATGCAGCCTTCTCGGTCTCTTTCGAATGAGGCGGCACCGAGTTTCAGTCTATCCCCCTTTTACCTTCAATCGACAGAGCACTACAATAAACACACACAGTCATCTGTAAACACAACTGATTTTACCAAAATTTCTACGATGGGTGACCGGTTTATTCTCAGACCCTGCGGTGCCGAGTGCAGAAGCACGCAGGCCTAGCATTCGGGAGTACACGGGTTCGATCCCCATCCGGCCAACCCCATGGTTTCCCAAAATCACTGCAAGTGAATTCCGTGATGCTTCCTTCAAACGAGTATTACCGAATCCCTTCCAATTTCTTTGCCCCCAGTTCTTTCCCACTTCTAACTAAATCGACGACGCGTTAAAAAAAAAGACCGAATTCCTTTCCGTATATTTCCCCCACTCTACTACCACCTTAAAAAAAAAATACATGCACATGCAATGAGGAAGGGATGCCTCAGTTAAATATTCCCTGGAACGTGTTATAAATGTAACACATTCGTCTACCGTTGGAAGACCTACTACAACACAGTACTTTCAAAAATATATTTCTGCCGAGACGGGGTTACAGCCTGAATTTCTGAGTCATGGAGCCACCAAGCATTGTCCAACTGTTTTTCTAACTATTATTTCTCAGTAAGAAATTTCTGACTATCCCCACATTTGCGTAAACTATGATAGAGGTCGGTTAAGTCATTAGAAAAATAAAGAAGACGCATTTGCTTTAAAGTAAATTTTTTTTATTTACCAGCATTGTCTATTCTGCTATCTATACATTCCATTTGGTATAACGATACTGGAGTTTTAACGTAGGAATTAAAAAGCTTGTTGAATAGTGTTACAAATGTTTCAACAAAAATGGAACTTATGTAGAAAAGTAAATTTAAGTAAGCGGAATAAGGAAATAAATATATTTTCTTCTTACTAAAAAACGGACCTTATGTAAAAAATTAACCCTCATAGTTCTGGATGATACACAGGTAAAAATTTATTTTAAATTTTTGTGTTTCTGATCTGCGTAACTCAAACAAATGAATAGGGAAGCTGCACGCACTAAAAAACTTATGTAATCAGTTAACATATGGATAATTTTTAGTATACTTCGTACATGAATAAAAACAGGGCTCGTCACTTTTATTACTGTTCTAATTCAGCGTTTCTTAAACTTTTTCAACCCGAGAACTAGTAAAGCGTCAAAAATAATGCTACAGACCACTAACTCATATTGGCCTAAT
>JARYHS010009743.1:0-20458 GCA_031002005.1 Vandiemenella viatica | reverse complement strand
GGTGCGGGCAAGCTCTCAGTATCAGAAGCATTAAAGTTGATTCCAAATTCGTTTAGCGGAGATAAAGAAGAACTGCAACCTTTCATTGAAAATGTTTCAACTGCATTTAATTTAATTGCTAAGCAAGATCATGATGTTCTCCTTCATTTTGTAAAGTCAAAGATCACTGGCCAGGCCAGGGGGAAATTGCTCGTCCGAGCTTTTACCAAAACATGGGATTCTGTAAAAGATATCTTGATTGAAAACTATGGGGAGAGGCGTTCATTAGATCACTATGCTTGTAACCTTTTTGCAGCTCGTCAGGGTAAAGCAGAACCGATTGTTGAATGGGCCGCGAAAATCGATAAATTATCACATGACTTTAGAAATGCAGTAGCTAAAGAAATTCCTGAAGAAGATGTAAAAGGGAGTCTCACTCTTGTTGATCGCCTGAGTCGCATTACGTTCATTCAAGGGTTAAGTAATGACAGAATACAGACAGTAATTAGAGCACGGGGTTCCACTATCACTTTACCAGTAGCTGTTGAATTAGCACTCGTCGAAGAAAGTGCATTGTTGTCACAGAAAGAAAAAGCTATTATAGGGCGTTCAGATACACACACAACACAGAGTAATGCCATGAAAAAATGTTTTCTTGCAATAAAACTGGCCATATTAGTAAAGAATGTAGGAGCCAACCCGTTTGCCAAATCTGCAGACAAAAAGGTCACCTAGCCATATCATGTAAAGCACGCACACAGTTCAGAAGAATTAGTTATGTCACTTGTGCATATTGCCATAGAAAAGGACATATGATTGCAGACTGTAGAGTAAAGAAGGCAGTTTGTTACAAATGTAATAAAGTGCGGGCATTTCGCGTCACATTGTCGCAACAATGACACAACACAAAAGACAAACAAAGGTTCGGGAAACGAGCGAAGAGTGTGAGAAATGGCAGCCACTCTTACACTCGTCAATACGGCAAAATACATACCGTAGGCTGTGAACATGAGAATGATTTTGTTAAGATCGCCTGTGAGCAAGTAAACAATGGGGAATTATTCTTTCTTCTTGACACGGGGGGCACAGCTGTCTCTTATACACAAGAATGCATTGGCAAATCACGTTCAAATAGATACAAAGAAAACTTTAAGTATTAAGGGAATTATGTCACACACAGTGAGAACAAAAGGAACTATTGTTTTGCAACTAAAACTAAGTAATCATGTGTTCATTAAGCATGAGTTTCATGTGGTTGAAGAGTCTGTTGATATAGTTAAAGAGGGGTTAATTGGGAGAGATCTTTTAATCAAACAGGGAGCTATAATTAACTATGAAAACATGTCTGTATGTATCAGTGGTCATTCTATTCCAATACTAACAGAATCAGAAAATATTAGTGGGCCTAGTAAGCGGGCTAGAGTAGTCTCAAAGGGATCAGAAAATGTGTAGAAGCTATTGTAAATAAACAAGAAATTATTCAAGGTGTTTTCATTCCTGAATCATTGGTCAAAGTAGAAAATGGTACTTGTATTTTATCCATGCTAAATACCAGGGAGGACAGTGTTGAATTTTATTGCGGTGCATTAGAGGCGCAGCCATATTGTGCGGAGTGCGATATGACGTCAGAGTCAAGTGATCAGCCAGCTGACAGCCCGTCCGCCATTAGAGTTGTAAAGGTAAAGAAACAACTAAACACGTGCAACCAACACAAAGGAAAACACGCACCAGTTTATTGATGGAATATTGATGGTAGATCATTTGAATGAAGAAGAAAAGTGATCCATTCTAGAAATTGTTTATTTTACAATTAATACATTTCACAGCCCAGGAGATAAGTTGACACAAACCAACACAGTCACACATGAAATCAAATTAAAGCCAGAAGCACACGGTACAGTCATAAAACAGAGATCGTATCGAATTCCAGAGACTATAAAACCCATTTTTACAGAAATAAATTGATCAAATGCTTGCGAATGAGTTCATTGTTCCATCAACTAGTGATTGGAGTTTGCCGATACTTGTGCTACCTAAGAAACCTGATGCCAGTAGTCAACGAGACGATACAGAATTGTGGTAGACGTAATGAAAATTACTGTCGGAACTGTTTTTCCGCTTCCACTAATTTTGAAATCTTAGATTCCTTGAGAAAGGCAAAATACTTTTCTACCTTAGACTTAGCTAAAGGGTAACACCAAATTTTGATTAAAGAATTGGATCAACCGTTAAATGGCGTTCAGTGCAGGTCAAGGCCATTATATGTCCGAAAAATGGCAATGGGGCTTGCCTCCGCCCCCGCAAGCTTCCAAAATCTTATGACGGTAGTATTGAGCGGACTACTAGGTGATCGATGCTTTGTTTATCTCGATGATATCATATGTTTTGGTCCAAACTTGGAATCACCACAATGAGAGATTAAGAGATATTTTTGGTAGATTAACGGCACACACCCTTCGTTTTCAGCCAAACAAATGTAACTTCTTACACCTATCTGGGACAAAAGTTGACAGAACATGCAGTTTACCCAGATCTACAGAAAATTGAAAAAGAAAAAAAATACCCAACTCCTCAGACGACAAAACAACTGAAAACATTCCTTGGATTTGCAGGTTATTATCGTCGTTTCATAGAGAACTTTAATAAGATAGCTAAACCATTATATGAATTATTAAAGAAAAATGTTTCCATTTGATTTGGGTCCAAAAACTGACAATGCTTTCCAAACTCTCAAGGAGAAATTGATTTCAGCACCCGTTCTAGCGTGCCAGGATTCAAACCTTCCATATACTATTAGTACTGACGCATCTCAGTATACCATTTCAGGAGGACTTTCACAGGGAGAATCAGGCTCTGACAGACCAGTCGCATATATTTCCAGAACTTTAAATATGGCAGAAACTCATTATTCCGTTTTGGAGAAGGAAGCATTAGCCATTACGTGGGTGGTAAAGCAATTTAGACCTTATGTCTTTGGCAGACATTTCATGGTCTGTACCAAACACCTCCCACTCACTTGGATTTTCAGCGTTAAAGACCCATATTCTAGATTACTAAGATTTCGCTTAAAACTTGAAGAGTACAATTACACAATTGTTTATCGTAAGGGAAAATCAAATGCAGTTGCAGATGCACATAGTAGCATTAGGGAAGTAATGGAAGCACAGTAATCCACCCAACCAGACCCTGTCACAGATGAACCAATGCAAACAGAACAAGAAACACCCACATCCACCGTAGATGCCAAGGGCGTAGCCAAGATTTTGTTCAGGGTGGGCAGGCAAGAGAAACCTGATAATATGCATGCTACGCAAACGTTTATTAATGTAATACACATATATTCTATTAATTAATTAATATTATTATATTTTAATTGATTAATTATGATTTAATTAATTAATATTTATATAATTACACTAATAATAATTTTCGATATACTTCATCTGTAATTTTATCACAATTTTCTTGTAAAAGTTTTCTTTGTATACCAATCATACACAGACAATTTAGATCAGCGTTTCTCAATTTCTTTTTGGCCACGGAACCCTAATTGATCATACATTATTTGGGGGATCCTCATTTTTATAAGCATAAACTGATAAACCAGTCTCGCATCAGTAAGTCGTCACAAACTGAGGCAGAACAATGATAGCCTTCCCACGGCTCGGTTATGACTCATTTCAACGAACATTTAATTAATTATCGGACGGAACACGGTACCACTGTGACTCTTCCACGGAATCCCAGGGTTCCGCGGACCATCATTTGGGAACCACTGCTTTAGATGATTCTCTATGATATTTCCGTCTCATTTCACTTTTTAGTAAGGTCTAGTTCTCTAAGATTTTCTTTTGTTATACCCTTGTCCTTCCAAATTTAAGTTGTAGCATGGGTACAAACTTCGTGATTATTTTTTTTAAATCAACCAATGATTTACTTAAACTTTAGCTGGGATGTAGCTAGGGATTGTAGTTCAGCAATGGCGATCCCGTATCATTTGACAGTCTGGCGGAACCAGTAAAGAATTCAGCGGTTCCTCAATCCGTAAAATGGTGTGAAAACATGTTTAAGTCTTCGTCACCTTGTCTCCCTGTCGTCACTTTCTGGTCCGACTCGTTCTCTACAGGTTGTATTGCCCCGTTCACCCGTACCCGTCAAGTTAAAATTTGACTCACTGCATCAAATGTGTGTTTATGTCGTCCGTGATCATTAGTAAATACATTCTTCCATTATGCCTAGGTCGGGGAGAGAGAGAGAGAGAGACAAAAAGAAAGGAATATTTATTTGCGTGAAATTCAAAATGATTATAGACCAAATTTTAAACAGCGAACACACAAAGTGACGAAATTATTGTAGTTTCAAATTTACAATGAAGGTTTTAAAATGCAAAATATTTCGAATCAGAAGTCACTGCAGGTGAAAGGACTGCTTTTACTTTATGCTGTCATAAAGCTAAAGAAGTTTTCCGGCCACTAAGTGAAAATGAATATTTTAAATCGTTGTGTGATGGACTAAATTCAAATGAACCATGGATAAATACATTTCATCATTTGCTATGGTTAGTTCACAAGTTAAAATTTAGGATACAGTCACGCGTGGAGTGTATCGTTTTAATTTTATAGGTATTGCAGGGAATTAAGCCAAACAATACAAGCTAAAAACGTATTGGCACACGATCGCAGCCAACGACGTCAATGTATACAGTATGCTAGCAGCAAACGCAATACAACAAATTCAAATGATTATTACTGTTCCATGAAAGAAACTAAATATTTTAATAAAGTATGGTCGAATTTCGACCCCTGACCGATCATTAGTTCAATAATAAAAGCCATCGTTATCATTACGGAAAATTATTTTCTTTTAAAAAAAACTGTCTTATATCCATTGTTATAAAAAAATATTAGATTATTAGCGAGCGCTCCGGTGATGTTACAGTATAACTTGGCTCGCGCAAAGACGGGGGTGTCTTTGTTTGAGTTGGATCGCACGGCACAGTGACAATTTGTTGCCATGGATTACGAAAACTGTCGTCTTTTAATACAATTGTACGGTGCTTTTTTGTGTGTTTAGTAGCAAATTTACAGCATAATCAGACTCAGATGGTATGGATGGTATCACTTCCATCACCATCACCATCACTTGAAACTCAAATCAACGAATCTATAGAATCGCAAAATGACAGTATCAACATAATACCTTTTACCTAAGTAAGGAGTAAGTTCTCGTAAAGACAGGCAACAGAAAATTGAATAGCCATTAAAGAAATTTAGTCTAAAATGGGTGTTCTTATCTTATCTTTAACCATTCTTTCAGAGATTCACATAATGATTCAAAAACATCTGAAATAGATAAAAAAACGGTCGTTTTGATACTCTAAAAAGGTAATGCAGGCTAGTATACAATTGCTAGAAAAAATGAAGTCACAGCGTTTATCAGTAACTGAAATGCCTCCCGAATTGAGTGCATTGGCTCAATTAATGATTTTAGAAACTCTATCATTGTCATTCTCATAAAATTTGTTTATTGTATCCTCGATGGCTTCATATCTCAAGTCTTCCATGAGTTTCTCACCACACTGTATTCTGTTAAAATACAATTTCCATATCCACCAAATCATTTTTCATTTTGGTTTCCAATATACACTGTGACGCATCACAGAGAAAGTTGCGGCTATTTGTGGACGTGAAATGTCCACGGTGGCTTCACGAAAAGACGGTGCCTATATAGTCTGCCGCGTAATCCGGCTCGGTTGCTTTGCCACGCAAGGTAGCCGCGCTCGTAATAGAAATGGTTCGCGCGGCAAAAAATCGGTTTGGCGCGCTCGAACACGGCTCGCGCGCAGCCGCTCATAGTCGATACGCAGCTTACAGCACCGTGCGTGGCGCATTGTACCACCTTGCCCTCGCTAACGTCTGTTTCCCGCAGACAGCAGTAGCAAGCAGGTTTAAATTGCGCGAATCGAATTAATTTTTGAAAGTTATTTAACATTGTTTACTCTTCGGTTCGCCAGAACTCTGAACGATCGCAGACCCGAGTCCTGGCTATGCCCTTGGTAGATGCACAAATCCAGACGAATGATGAGGAATTTCCAACACTAAATGAGGAAGAAAAACTAGCCATACTTAGGGAATACCATGACAGCCCCATCTCTAGACATCTAGGTGTAAGTAAGACGTATGAGCGAATTAAGAGATATGTTCAGTGGCCAGGGATGAAGTCTTACATAGAAAATTATGTCTAACAGTGTGATAGTTGCCAGAGGAACAAACACTTAGTACCACATACCCATATGCCATTAGAGCTTACAAAAACACCTGAGCATGTATTTTAACGTGGTGCCACGGATATTGTCGGGCCTTTGCCTTTGAGCAACAATGGGAGCAAATATGTGTTTATAATCCACGATGAATTGACAAAATTTATAACCGCAATTTCAATAGCCAGGTAGGATTCTGATACAGTGGCTCGAGCATTAGTCTTAGAAGTAATCCTACACTTATGAGTGCCATCGATATTGATTTCGGATAATGGTTGCTGCTTTATCAGCGAAACAATGCAGAAAGTATGTAAACTATTAAAGATAAATAAAATCCAGACATTGGCATATAGACCACAATCAAATTTCATTGAACGGGCAAATCGCAGTCTTTCAGAGTATTTGAGGCATTATATTGATAGGAATCAGAGCACATGGGATGATTGGTTATCTTATTTTGTATTTGTATATAACACTAGTATTCACAGTGCAACAGGATACATGCCACATGAGCTAATGTTCGGTAGGATACCAAATATACCAGGTGTGTGTATTGCAAAGTGATCAAAAAGAAGTTTATTATTCATATGAAGAAAACGCAGATGTGCTAAAAGCTATCCTACAAACACTACAAAAACAGGCTAGAGAGATCAATCAGGGACTGAAAGAGAAAAACAAAAGAATATTACGATAAGGCACAAAATCCATGAGAATTTAAAAACGGAAGCAAAGTTTTGCTAAATGATGAATCTGTTCGCAGAGGTAGGTCAGAGAATCTTGACAGTGGTTATAGAGGACCTTTTGTTGTGATTATAAAACGAGGTGTAAGTGTAACGATTCAACTAGGACGACATAAACGACTCACAGTTCATACTAATAGATTAAAGCCATATCGTTGAATAAAACACGGAAGAAATCAGTCTGTAGTGAGAACACACCTTAAAAATGCAGTAAAGTAGGTTAAAGTACGTTTAAATTTTATATGAAACGGAGAAAACCGCATTAGAAACACATAAACACAGCACACTTGGTCGTTTGTTTTGTAAACACCGCACCACGTGGAGTCACGGCGTGGTGAAGCACATGGTTACCCACACACTCCTGATAAGTCGCTATTCCAAAATGGCCACCAGTTATCCGTCTAGGTCGGAAGGCAAGGCCGCTCGCCCACGCTGTGGATAACGCCGGTGAGGCGAGCCACACTGATTAGAGCGTCTCGTTAAACTCACCCACCGAGCGGGGCGGTGTAACGGTTAGCGTTCTCGCCTCGCATTCGGGAGGACGGCGGTTCGAATCCCCGTCCGGGCATCCAGATTTGGGTTTTCCATGGTTTCCCCAAATCACTCCGGGCAAATGCCGGGATGCTTCCTTCAAAAGGCCATGGCCGAATTCCTTCCCATTCCTTGCCCCCATCCTTGCCCCCCATCCTTTCCCGTCTCTAAAGACCTCGATGTTAAAAAGAGACGTAAAACAGTTACAAAAAAAAATTAAACTCACCCACTTGCATGAGGCATTTAACTCGCAGTGGAGAACAATCGATTATAACATTACCAAGTACAATTTTGCATTTATAATTAAAATTACGCACTTTGTTTTACAGATTGTAACAATACACTTAACTAAACTATTATTTTGCTTTTCTGATGGAACTACTGTACAGTCTTCTGTTATTAATTCACGCCAGCTTAGCTACACAAGATTTTATGGTCGAAAAATTCAGTTCCAGTCCAGGCTTAAATTTTGATCACATAACCGGCGCACAGATTTACTCTTTGACCTGGAGGGTAGCCGCGTATGTGAATTTGAAGGAGTTAGCTGACGCTTCTGAAAACTTAGAAAATTATGCATTTCACTCAATCGCGTTTGGCAAAAACAAATTAATTGAACTGAATGTAACAACCCACGAATGTGATGAGATGTCTCAAGAAATATTCTGGCATATTAACAAATTAAAAGTCACAAAATGTAATCGGACAATTTACGAAACATGACTCACCTCGAAGAAAGCGTGCTGTTTTTGGATTCGTAGGCAAAATTTCTAAATTGTTATTTGGCACCATTAATATGACAGACGCAGATTATTTGAGATCTAATACAGATATCCTCGAGAAGGAGCAACGTAATTTGTTGAAATTGTCCAAAGATCAATAACTGTAGTAAAGATATCATTGACTGAAACAAACTATACATTATCTAGTGTGAACCGAAATCAAGATGTTTTGGTTTCAGGGATGAAGAAAATACAAAATTATCTACAAGAATTTGCAAATAATACAGATCATTCCATTCGAAAGTTGGCTATAATGACTACTACCAATAAACATTTTATTAGATCCTTGTCTGTTAAATTTGGATTACAAAAACAGTATGAATTAGTTGTCTCAGCAATTGTAGATGCTCAGTATGGAATTCTACAACCCCTTATCATTAATCCATCCCAAGTTGTCAGTTATCTAACGTTAATCAGAAATGGTATTAACGACAAACGATTCCCAGTTCCGCTTTTCGAGGAGAACGGTTATCTTCTATTAATAATGATTAGTTTGGACGTCTTCTTATCGGAAAATATTTGACGTATGTTCTCAACATTCCTCTTTCGAACAACATTCAATTTATTATTTACAAAATTCTTCCATTGCCTATAGTCATTGGTAATAATTATTATTATTTGTTCATCTTGCCAGAAGAAAATACTATAATTAATAATGAGTCTCACAGATTGTATGTTAAGTAAATCATGACGAACTTAAATGTAAGCAGTTAACATCTGACCTTAGTATTTGTAAACAGAACTTCGTGCTGTCTGCTTCCTATGACAATGCTCCGTGTGAGGTAAAATTGTTACAGCCAGTAAGATCAATCCCAAGTGATTGTACAAGAAAAATAGCCTCTTTAAATGAGAGTTATAAGATTTCTTGTAAAATTAATAAATTATATATTCAGTAAAAACGTTTATTTTTCATATCTTTATACTGAATACCTTACACTAACTACAAATAACAATACAACGATATTTTCTTCCAGCAGAATGCCTCTCTTCTCTGCCATCATCAAAAAACTGCTTGGCAACCCAACCAACAACCACAGATGCTCCGTCTCCCCAACAGCCACGTCAGAGATGCTAATAACTCTTCTCAAATAAGAACTGTATAACAGGCACAGAACATATTTAAAAAAATATAAATGTATAATCAAAGTGAGGAAACTTCGTTTCCTTACATATCCCTCCTGCCAATTTGTCACTAAAATTACACAATTTTATGTGATATACAATGTCAAATAATAATTGTTTGTACAATCTTAAGTCACTAATATTTCTTAAACCGAAATGCTTTCCAGATTTTGGATATTTAAGGTAATATGTATTTTGATGAGGCTTCTCCGCAATTACATAAGGTCCCTCAAATACATAAAAAACTTTTTTTATCTCGGCATTTACACTACTAGATTTTTCATGCGTTCTCACCAGTACTAGTTAACCTATTTTCTGATTTTTATGCACGCCGATTATATATCTCTTTCTGAAAGATCCTCTTCCACTTCTGGGAGAATCAATCTTTTCCTTTCATTTTCACTTTCCTTTCGTTGCTTCTTTTTCCTTGACCTCTCCGCCATCCTTCTTCCTTTCGTATTTTATAATGTTGCGGCCTTCATTATATATATCAAGCCCTCTCTTCTTCTTCACTTTGCCTCTCGTTGATTCTTCTTTTTCATCTTCACAAACTTTTTTTCTCTTTATGAGAAAGCATTTTACATTCTTTCTTTCTTCACTACTTATCTCTTTGTCACTTTCTACCTCTTCTTCAGTATCTTCATAATTCTCGTCTTCAGTTTCATCGTTCACTTCCAAAACCATAATTTCTTTCATCATTTCTGGTAGAAATAATCACCGTTTCATCTTTCCATTCCGTCTCTTCTTCTGTATTTTCCATGTTACTGTCCCATTGATCCATTCTTGCTACGTTAATTATCTCGTCTTCTTCAACTATATCCATTCCAGAATATCTAAATTCATTTTTCTCCTCTATCTGCTGCAGACATTCCCACCGTTTCACTGGTTCACTATTCATCCACATTGTATTTTTTTCCTTCATCGTCATCTCGCCCACTTTCACCGTTTTCTTCTCCCTCATCCTCTTCAATTTCCATACCTAACTCTTCTTCGCAGGACATTCTTACTTGTGTAATACAGCGATCAATTTCGTCTTCTCTTCCCACAGTCGTTATGTTTGTTGTTGATTTTTTTTATATATATCCTGGTACATAATAGCCCAGCACCTAGTTTCTATTCTGGGCCCATATTTCCAATATATTACAAAGGGTACGTAAGATAAAATTATAGTTTGCAAATAACTAAATATTGTTCAGGATGTAGAACTAGTTTGTAACGCATAAACTTATCAAATTTCACAGAGATTAGTTACATAATTGAATTAACAATGTATAAGTATGTATTTGATATGTGTTAGTGTTCTTATTTTTGATATATACATATATACTGTAAATTAGAAATTTGAATAACA
This sequence comes from Vandiemenella viatica, assembly GCA_031002005.1. Classification (NCBI taxonomy): domain Eukaryota; kingdom Metazoa; phylum Arthropoda; class Insecta; order Orthoptera; family Morabidae; genus Vandiemenella; species Vandiemenella viatica. The sequence goes on along the minus strand of JARYHS010009743.1, from coordinate 9,697 downwards.
TACGTTCACACACAGATACTACTATATATAATTAAACAAAGAAACATTCACATACACAAATCACTTACTGCACTGTTGTCTCACTGTTTCTCACTTTGTATATTTACGACACTTTTACACATTTACTCCCGGCACAGCCACTTCGGAGTAACTTACCTCTCTCAGGAGATGACTTCTGGAAGTAGAGGCGTCCTCCTTCGACCAATCGGGAGTTTTTTAATCGGGAATTATCACTGCTCGGTCGCTGGTCGCTGTCGGTTGAAACGGTTTCTTAGTGCCAAGAACCTTTTTTTGGCTGCTTGTGAGGCCAGATTGCAAGCTGCATCAAGAAAGTACCACAATTCCTGGTCACGCAATATGTCAAAAATACGCCTGCCCTGTAATATTTGCTGATACGGGGTTCTTTGTTCCGCTGTTGAAATACACTCCCATACAAAATGTTTTGGAGTGCCCTCGTTTCCGCAATCACAGCTACCACTGTCCACTATTCCTCTTATTTGCAATTCACTGTTGTATGGGCCATGACCCGTTATGTAATGTACCAGCCCAGGTGATGGGAGTAGATGTGACATTTTGAGTCTTTCACAGACACTTGAAAACATATCATATGTCCTATTTCCTGTTGTGCTAACATTCCACCTTTGTTGCCATTCTTCCAATAACAATTTGTTTATTTCTGCAGCTGTTGTTGCTGGTGCTCCCGTGATTCTCTCTACCTGTTCCGGATTCCTTCCTGAGCCAGTATAATGCTCCCCGCTTGCGAACTTCCAAGTCCAGTGGCCACACCCCCAGTGCTACGGTAAGGGCATCAGTTGCTGTTCTTTTATAAGCACTACTCAGCCTGATTAGAATACTTCGCTGTTTCCACCTCAAAAGATTGCTGGGTTTTGCTTTTCTGAGGTGTTTCGCCCAGACACTGGCTGCATACCCTACAATTTACGTTAATATTGTATTGTGGTATATTCGAATATCAAGCGGTGGAAGTTGGAAACGCCTTTGCCCCATACTGATTAGTTTATTCATGACTGAGGTGGCTCTCCCACATGCTTCCTCCATATGGGCCATAAAATTTAAGCTTTCGTCTAATTTCACACCAAGGTATCGACTGAAGGGACTTCTTCTTATTGTAACTCCGTCCATTTTAATGGTTGGATTGCTCTGTAATCTACCTTTCAGTAACATATAACAGGTTTTTTGAGGTGCTAATCTTAGTTTGACTTGTCTGCACCATCGACTGAGTTCACGCAGAACCTTTGCGCTCTTAGCCTCAATTTCGGCTCTGGTTTTACCCTCTATAATTAAGAATAGGTCATCTGCAAAGGCAACAAGTCCCAAGAGTTCCGGCATTCTTTGCAGCCTTGCCATTCCCGGTTCAAGCCCAATGTTTCAAAATATCGAACCAAAAATGGATCCCTTTGGGCAACCCTTTGTTAGCTTTTATCAATGGATGCTCTTACAGTAATCTGTTCTTACAGTAATCTTTAAAGGAGTTATACAAGTTCTTTGGACAATCAAGTTCCTTAAGCCTTGCAAAAAGTGCAGGCCACCATAGATTATCAATTGCCCCGGATATATCGACAAAAATCCCTATCACGTAATTCTGATTTGAGTTCTGTATCAGATTCATTGTCTGTTTGATTGCATCCTCTGTAGATCTCCCCGCTCTGAATCCATATTGGTTTGGATTCATCCCTTCCTTCTCCCAATGTTCTTGTAACCTCTTGCACAGAACCTTTTCTTGTATTTTTCCCAGGACGTTTAGCAAGCAGATGGGTTGATATGATTTAGGCAATTTTGGATCTTTATCATATCCCTTCTTGATTAATAATATCTCACTCTGCTTCCAGATGTTTGGTACTCTTCCATGATGCAGGCATGCATTATAGAGCTTACACAATGTGGGGGCTACTGGCACTACCAGTTCTTGTACTACTTCAGCTGGAATACCATCTGGACCTAGAGCTTTATTCCTGGACAATGCATTTATTGCTTGTACTACCTCCAAGACGCTAATATCTGGAATGTCAGTGGTACTTTGCCTATGTTGGTCAATTTCCAGATGGAGCGCACTGTGCTCCATCTCGTCATCTTCCTCTTAACATCTGGAAGGAGTTCTTGGAGTAACACTTCTGCAGTAGATTTCCAGCTCGTAGTCATGGTTCCACCTTGTTTTTACAGATTAGAGTTGGGGTTTTATCTTTCCTGATGCAATTTTGTATGGGATACCACAGGGGTTTGTACGCAAGTTTGTTTTCACAAATGATTCCCAACTTTTTTGTTTAGTTAGTATTAATAGTTCTTGGAATTCACTCTTAATTTGTCTATATCTTTCCAGGAGCTGTCCTCTAACATTGGAGATGAGGCAACGTTGGTAATCTTTTCTTGCTTTGTGCATCCTTTGTCGTAGTCTTTGCAGTCTATCTGTCCAAGGTCTGTCAATTGTGCCAATGATTCTCTTTAGAGGAATAGATCTCCTCAATGATATTTAGAGTGCCCGGGTAAGGTCTCTTGCAGCTCGATCTACATCATTATCATGTAATAGGATTTTCTGTTGTTCAAAACTTTCCCTCAGCCTGTTCCAGTCTGCCCGTCGGATGTTGTAATGTACCTTGGAAATCTGCGGCTCCGATGTGTCAAAATCGTTTCTCCCTCTGAACAACTCAAAAGTAATGACATTGTGATCGGTGGTAGTTAAAAATTCTAAAACGTTCCAATTCCTCAATAAGTACCCACGTCGCAGATTGGTCAATGTTACATCGATGTTTGACCTAGCTCCTGCTCGGTTTCTATATTTGTAGGGTTTATGTGGTAGATTTCTTACTTCTAGATTCAGTTCACTAATAGCTTCTACTAAACGCTCGCCTCTCGTATTTGTCTCCCCGCTGTGCCAGAGTTCGGATGTAGCATTGGCGTCAGCCTTTATCACTATTGGTCTGTTTTCTAGGGCAGTGCACACTTCTCTTATTTTTCCCAATGTATGGTTCAATCGGATCGCTATATTGAAAATACATGTTGACGAGAATTACACTACCCCAGTCAGCAATGAGCTCCACACATGTCGTATGTTCATCACAGTAACTTGTCTGGATAGCACTACTATTGCAGTCATAGGGTTTTTAACTGTTGAGATTATCTGTGACGATGCCGGCATGTAAGGAATCTTCCCGAAGCATGAATGTGTCTCCTGAAGGCATATGACATCCCATTAATGTTCCTCTGACAGCTTCCTCACCTCATGCAAAACCAACTTGCTTCTCCTGGCGTTTAGTTGTGCAATTCGTAGCTTACAAGACATTTTGTGTTTTATGGATGTCTGGTGTGGTCGTTGCACTGTGGCCACGGGAGTTTTGAATCGAAAACTATACGCCCATGAGATAATATGTACTGTTTATATATTTGATCGGGATCAAAAGTTTCATTCCTTCTTTCGAAGAATTTATGCACAAGAGAGAGAAGATGAGAAGTCTCTATAGGAAGATTGATGGAATTTAGATGTTTACGATCAATCGCTTCTAGCTGAGGGAAGGTTACATATTTACCGGCCGGATGCACTATTCGAGTTAGATGCCTCAGCGCCACATTGAGATTCGGAGCCTCCTCCAGTCGAACGAGTTTTAAATTAGTTTCAAAATCACTGTATACTAGACAACCCGTGCGAAAATTTCGCGAATAAAATGCGATGAACAGCGAGGGTTAATGCTTGTAATATAATGAAAAGTAGAACCGTACTTTGGTAGCAAATATTTATTTTTTTAGCTTAGTAGTACGCATCAAAATACTTACAACATATTACGAAACAGTTAGGAAAATTTAAAACACTCTGTATTTACGACAAACTGTCACTGACCCTAACAGAATACAACCAACCTGAACAACATGCACACAACATATCAACATCTCTGTAATATTTGTTGCTGTGCGAATAAAATGTGTATACTGGAATTGTATAGCAAAACGAAAGTGTTTCTGTAATAGGAAAGCTACTTACTAAAAAAAAAGTTTATTGACATCTCTGTGATATCTGCTGCTGCAATCTAGGGACTTGGCTCTGAACTTTCTCATACGCCCTACCACTTTAAGCACTAAATTCCGAAAAATTCTTTCTTAATTTATGATTTTACCTAACTGGGGACCTTAATATTTAAAATAATATGATAATTATCGATGACAGCTAAATATCAAAAAAGATAAATGGCTTGTAATAATAATAAAAAACACGCTGTAGAAATATTATTGATACTTTTGCCCTTAAGGATCGAATTCCAAAAAAAAAAATTCTGTTATAATATATGGTGTGACCAAAGCAGCCACCTTAGTCTTTAAAACGATACTTCATTTATCGATTTAGGTTAGTTATCAAGCGAGGTTAAAAAAAAAAAGAAAAAAAAAGTTCTAGAAATGAATGATACTTTGCCCTTAATGGTTTAATTTGGAGAAAGCTTTTTCTTAAAATATGATGTGACCAAAGCGGATAATTTAATATTTAAACGATACCTCATTTATTAATTTCGGTTGGGTATCAAGAGAAATAAATAGATCGTGACAGCAAAATGCGTTGTAGAAATATTAATACTTTTGCCCACTAAGGTTAGGAATTTTGAAAACTTTATTTCTTAAAATGTGGTTTGACCGGAACCTCAGACCTAACGAAGACCTCAATATATAAATTAACACCTCGTTTTATCAATTTTGTTAAATTATCAAGGGAGATAAATGTCTCGAGACACATAAAACCCATTTTAGAAAAATTTACATTTCTTGCCCCTTTAACGGTCGAATAAGAAAAATTCCTTTCTTAAAATATAACGGTACCAGCGACGGTGACCTTAATCTTTAATATCATACCTCATTTATATATATCGGTTAGATATGAAGTGAGATAAATGGCTCGTGACACAAAAATGAGTCGTAGAAAAATTTATGCTATTTCCCTTTAAGGGTTGAATATCAAAAACATTCTTTCTTAAAATATAATGTCACAAAGCTGATACATTTCTCTAATTAATCCTACTTCATTTATCGATTTTGGTTAGATATCTAGGGGGATAATGGCTCGAGGCACAAAAAACGCAGTTAAGAAAAATTGACATTTTGTGCCCGTTAACAGTTGAATACGAAAATTCCTTCCTTAAAATATAATGTTACCACTGCGGAGACCTTAGTCTTTAAGATGATACCTCATTTAATCTATATCGGTTTGATATAAATGGAGATTAATAGATCGTGACACAAAAATGCGTTGTATAACCATTTATACTTTTTCCCTTTAAGGGTTGAATTCCAAAAAAATTCTTTCTTAAAATATGATGCCACCAAAGCTGAAACATTAATCCTCATAATCTTACTTGATTTATCGATTTTGGTTGAGATATCCTGGGAGATAAATGGCTCGAGGCACAAAAAATCCCATTTTAGAAAAATTGACATTTTTGCCCTTTAAGGGTCGAATTACGAAAAATTCCTTTCTTAAAATATAATGTTACCACGGCGGACATCTTAATCTTAATATGATAACTCATTATATATATCGGTTAGATATGAAGTGATATAAATGGCTCGTTACACAAAAACGCACTGCAAAAATATTGATATTTTTTCCCTTTAAGGGTCGAATTCGAAAAATTCATTTTTTAGTATATGACGTCACAAAAGCGGAGCTCTTATCTTTAAAATGATACTTCATTAAACGATTTCAGATAGGTATCCAGGGAGACAATTGAACCATAATACAGAAAACAGCATTTTAGACATATTGACATTTTTTGCCCTTTAAGGGTCGAATTCCGAAAACTTTCTTTCTTAAAATATGATGTGATCAAAGTGGAGACCATAAGCTTTAGAATGACACCCTCATTCATTGATTTAAGTTAAGTATTAAAGAAGATACAGGCTTGTGACAAAAAAAATACCTTTCTTTTTTTTTTTTTTTTTTTTTTTTTTTTTTGTCGTCAGTCTTCGACTGGTTTGATGCAATCCTCCATCCTTCCTATCCTGTGCTAACCTCTTCATTTCTACATACCCCTTACACCCACGTCCTCAATTATCTGTTTCATATATTCTAATCTCTGTCTTCCTCTACAGTTCTTACCTTCGACTGTTCCCTCCACTAACAATTAACCAATCCAGCATGTCTCAAAATATGACCTACCAGCCTGTCTCTTCTTTGTAAGCTTCTTCCATAAACTTCTTTTCTCACCCATCATTTCCAAAACTCGTTCATTTCTTACTTTGTCTGTCCACCTAATTTTCAGCATTCTTCTGTAGCACCACATTTCAAATGCTTCAAGTTTCTTTCTTTCCGGTATTCCTAAAGTCCATGTTTCGCTACCGTAAAGTGCTGTGCTCCACACATAGAGTTTTAAAAGTTCTTTCTAATTCCTAGATCAATATTTGAAACTAAAAGGTTTCTCTTTTTCATGAAGGCTCTTTTTGCTAGTGCTATTCTGCTTTTAACATCATTCCTGCTTCGGCCATCGGTTGTAATTTTGCTTCCCAAGTAACAGAACTCACTACTTCTCCTATTGCATCCGATCCTATTTTTATATTTAATCTAGTATTGGTATCATTTCTGCTACATTTCATCACTTTTGTTACTTTGATTTATATTCAGTCCAAAATCTTCCTTCAGTATTTTGTTCATGCCATTCAACTTCTCAATATCCTCAGCCCTCTCTGCTAACAAGACAATGTCAGCAAATCGTAGCATACTGATTTTTTCTCCCTGAAAACTTATGCCACATGGAAATTTTTCTTTGACTTTCTTCATTGCTTCTTCTACATACAAGTTGAATATTAACGGGGATAGACTACAACCTTGTCTCACACCCTTTTTAACTGATGCATGTCTCTCGTGATTCTCTACTTTTATTACAGCCACTTGATTCTTATATAGTTTATAGAGTATTCTTCTATCTCGATACTTTAGACCTGACTTCTTTAAAATTTTGAACATCTTGTCCCACCTAACATTATCAAAAGCTTTTTCTAAATCAACAAATGCCATAAAAGTATCTTTGTTTTTCTTGATCCGCCCTTCAAGTATTAATCTTAAAGACAGAATTGCTTCCCTTGTACCGCGATTTTTCCTAAACCCAAACTGATCTTCACCTACTATCTCTTCTACTACCCTTTCCATCCTTCTGTATATTATTCTGGTCAGTAATTTTGAAGCATGTGATGTTAGACTAATGGTGCGATAATTCTCACATTTGTCGGCTTGTGCTTTCTTTGGAAGTGTGAAGATGATATTTTTATTAAAATCAGTTGGAATTTCTCCTGTTTCATAACTTTTTGATATCAGCTTGAATAATCTTTCGATTCCTTCCTCTCCTAGGATTTAAGAAGTTCTGCAGGGATCTCATCAATTCCAACTGCCTTATTTGCTTTCAAGTCATTCAGAGCTTTATTAAATTCTGTCCTCAAAACAGGATCTCCTAAGTCATCAATGTCACATCTTCCTTTTAATACACTATTGTTCAAGTCGTCCCCATCATACAGTTTCTCAATGTATTCTTCCATCGGTTAGCTCTATCTTCTGAGCTTAAAAGAGGTTTCCCATCGGCAGCTTTAATGTTCATACCTCTTTTCTTCATTTCTCCAAAATTCTGTTTGATCTTTCTATATGCAACATCTACTTTTCCTACGACCATTTCCTTTTCTACTTCTTCACACTTTTCTTGTAGCCATTTTTCTTTTGCTATTTTGCATTTCCTATTTATTTGATTTCTAAATTGCCTGTACTGCTCTCTTCCTGCTTCATCCTGAGCATTTTTGTACCTTCTCCTCTGATCCATCAGCTCCAAAATTTCTTCTGTGATCCAAGGTTTTCGGGCAGCTTGTTCCCTAAAGCCTAATGTTTCTTTGCCAGCTTTCATTATTTCGGTCTTTAATGCATTCCATTCGTCCTCGGTTGAGCTCCTTTCACAGTTACTTCTTAGACCTAAGTCTACCATTTCTGCAAATTTTTCTCTTGTGCTAGATTGTTTCAGTTTATTCACTTCCAGTCTGTTCTGCTTATACTGCTTCCTTATTCGCTTGAATTTCAGCCTGCACTTCATTACTATCAAATTATGGTCGAGTCTATGTCTGCTCCTGGGTACGCTTTACAGTCTAGAACTTGATTCCTGAATCTCTGTTTGACCATGATATAATCTAGCTGATATCTGCCTGTATCCCCAGGACGTTTCCAGGTGTATATTCTTCTTGCATGGTTCTTAAACAGTGTGTTCGCCACTACTAGCTTATATCTTTCACAAAATTCTAGCAACCTGCTTCCTCGCTCATTTCTTTCTCCTAGACCAAAACTTCCTACAGTATTCCCTCTTTTCCTTCTCCCACTATTGCATTCCAATCACCCATGATTATTAGATTTTCCTCCCCTTTCACATATTGGATTAATTCTTCAATTTCAGCGTATATTTTTTCTATTTCTTCGTCATCTTCCTGTGACGTTGGCATATACACTTGTACTAATGTGGTTGGGACGGGCTTAGTTTCTAACCTCATCAAAATAATCCTGTCACTAAACTGTTCATAATAACTCACCCGTTTCCCTACTTTCTTGTTCATTACAAATCATACCAGTGCTATTATCTGTTCCACTATAATGGCATTGTTAGTTGTGCGATTCTGTTGATTAAAATCTAGTGCACATGCAAAGATGCATAATTGACTACTCTTGTATGATCAATATTTTAAAATTTCATTAAAATGAAAACGTCAAACAATTTTACTATGCCTATTTTTAAAAAAATGAGTTCTGATATTTCTCACGTTTACTTCAATAAAGTTTTTGTTTTTAAATCTGACAAAATTTCAGTCTATTTTAAATTAACTGCACTTTGTCACTATTTTGGTTAATTTAAATGGTCTTCTTATCCTACCTTTAAGTTGTTTTATCATCCGAATATTGCAAGGTACTTTTATTACAGAATTAGGTAACTAATTCTTTGTCGTAGTCACGTGCGCCATTTTATAAGATTTCCTGTTATTTTAATAAAGTATAATTCAGAAAAACGTTTATTTTTCATATCTTCATATTGAATACCTTACAATAACTCCAAATAACAATACAACGATATTTTCTTCCAGCAGAATCCCTCTTCTCTGCCATCATCAAAAACTGCTTGGCAACCCAAACAACCACAGATGCTCCGTCTCCCCAACAGCCACGTCAGAGATGCTAATAACTCTCTCAAATAAGAACTGTATAACAGGCACAGATCATATTTAAAAAATATAAATGTATAATCAAAGTGAAGAAACTTCGTTTCCTTACAGAGTCTGTTTACTAAATTAAATAACAAAGAATGGTTGTTTGTTGCACCTAAAGACGAAGGTATGACTATCTATGTGGTGAGAATCAGCCCACGGATACGATTCCAAAGTAACAGGCCAGTTGAAATTCTTTCAAAGATGTCGCGGTTATGGAGCGAATATTTTGATTGAATCACAGCAAACGATAAGAACGAATGTTACAGTCCAGACATTATACCTGATTTGAATCTAGAAGTTGATTGTGGAATCATAAACAAAGAGAAACATAATATTTCAGAATTAAAATTGAATTTACCAATTGAAAGCATTGTTAAAAAACTTAAGGATTGAAGGTTGTCCGGTTCAAAATTGATCAACTCCAAAAGAAATTGAACAACAAGAGAAAAACGCTTTACAAATTATTAATTGTCTCATTATTCGT
>JARYHS010009742.1:0-35837 GCA_031002005.1 Vandiemenella viatica | reverse complement strand
CCGATCTCATCTCTATTTTAACCCGGTTTCGACCCGCTGGAGCTATCTGTATAATATTGTTACTTATTTCGTGGCTGAGGGAATATAGGAGGCGCCCAATGGCCATGGGGTGGATCCTACCAATGTTTCTATCTTTACTTTCTATGAACACATAATAAGGGCCCAAGTCGTAGCTTTCATAATAGGCTGCCATTGCACTGTTTACCTGCAAGCCGATGTTTTCGCTTGTCCTTGCTGTCTGTTGGCGCTGCACACTTTCCGGCGGCGTTGTCTCCATGTTGATGTCTGCCGATGATGTGTCTTGTGGTGTTATTCTGGGGACCTTGATGTTTTCACCTCCGCTGCCGTTGTCGTATCCCGGGATGCATGGGCGTTTCTGAGGTGCGTATGTTGACATTTCTTCTTCTCTTGATAGCGGTGCATCTCGTTGATCTAGTGCACTGTTGTCAGCTGGCAGCGATGTAATCGATGTGTTAGACGTTGCAATTATAACGTCCATGGTTGCTGTCGGTTCATCGTCTGCGCTGTGCAGATATTGTTGCACCTGACTACCTGTGTTGTTTTCTTCTACCGCTGGAACCATGTTTATTACGCCATTTGGCTGACGTTGCATCGTTGGCTGCATCAGGTATTGTCCGCCTTCGCCATATTCACCGCCGTACATGGCGGATGAGGGCTGGGGCTGAGCTGTATTAGATGTTATTTCCTGCTTCTATCACTATTTCGGTGGCTGTAGGCTGTAGTGAAACACACGGTTAGAGTCCCGAGAGACTGTTGCGCGGTCTCGGGAAGAGTCAGACGGGTATACGTAAACACTTATCCACACAAGTCACTGCCTCGCGGATACACGGAAGTTATCGCTACGAAGGTTGAGACTCGACTGCAGATCATCATTCATGAACATATTTTGTAACTGTTGTTTATGAGGCTTAACGTTTGGAGGAAATACACAGGAAACTGGTAACATGGAAACATAATGCTGGTCAACACGTGTATAAGAGTTGTTGCCACCTCTGGTGCCGTCTTTGTTGGTGTCAGTCGCTTGCACTGTAGGCGTCGCAGGTGCCACTACTGACCCGGAAGCATGGGGTAGTTCCTGGAGTAAACGGCTCGAATCCAGCCTCAGACATAAGTGATTTTCATCAACTGTTACGTTCTTCTTGTGTTTACTGTGGATCACTAAAATCACATTATATACCAATTGAGAAGCTAAAAGAATTGAGGGGATGCACGTATCGATAAATTAAGGAAAATGCTTTTTTGGTATAATTTTTTACCAATTGTGTCTTTAAATGTATGTTATATTGTTTGAAATGTAACAGAAACGATCATTTACCAAGGATTGAAAAAGAATTCGGCCACGGTATTTAAGTATGAACTAATCCCCAGTAAGCTTGAAATTATTTCGTTAATCTTTTGAAAACCAAAACTTGGATATTGTTGACCATGCGATACACCATATTACTGACAAATATACTTGAAAGTTGACATCCAAAATGTCAGTGGCAACAGAACTGGTAAAAATTTCAACGATTTCATGAAAAGAAGTACAGCTTGCAAAGCTTACTTTTAACATAGAAGGGCAAACCAAAGATTCGATGTGATAAAACTATGCTTCATCAGAAGAAATTGTTCTACTGTCTTCGTTGTATAGGCCTACATAAGTGATGATAAAGGCAAAATTATAGTCAGAACCGATAAACTTCTTGATCATAAAAAGTCTAACAGTTTCCGCCCAATCGCTTAAATCAGTGAATGAAGGTTTGTTATTGCGATCTTCACTGTCTCCTGTAGTATGCTTATTACTGGAAGGAAATTATTGATTAATATTCACCAAATTTAAACTATGTATCAACAAATTTGCTGCGATCACAGCAATAGCAGAATGGAGTTCAAAACTTTGATGGCATAACGAAGATTTTATTTCGATAGGGCTTTACGACTAGCCGATTTCAAGGTCATTAGGGCCTGGAGAGCGCTGGGGAAAGGAATGGAAAGGATCGCAACCATGAGCATTCGAGAAACACGTCGCGGCAATCGCTTGGAGAAGTTACCGAAAACCTTGGAAAACCTAAATCAGGATAACCGGATAATTGATTTAACATGCGACTTTCCGAATTCCAATCTCGAGCGTTAACCGCTCACCCAACAAGTTCGGTGCCACAACAACACCAAAATACCTTCGCAAAGAAGAAACGGCTATACGTGGATCCCAAGTTTCATTCAGTTTGAGCAATGATCTCCGGTAAATTATAGAATTACTGAAGCTATTGAGCAAAAAATACTCTCAAAATACTAAAATACAACAGCGATGAATGAGGACGAGTTTTACATAAGGATCTGAAATAACTTGATATGTCGAATAGTGAACAAGGAGACCATGCGATCAAGGACTTCACTGCAATCTCTTCCAAAATTTTGTAGTTTAGCGCTGTTATTCTCTGCAGTTGGTTTGTAGAACAACAGCTATATTTGAAGGAGGAAATTGTGAGTTTACGCAGGGCATTTGACCATCAAGACATCTCCGGCTCGGAACTTGCTCTCCATTTAAAGCAGAGTATCTGATTTCCAGTAATATCATAACGTCTGCAAGCTGAGTAAGGATAAAAATCTTCAGTATCTATTGTTAAATGTAAAGTTTGCTAACTAAAGGAATGCTAATAATTAACTTCTGTAATTGCTGCGGATGATTTCTTTAAACATTTCTAGAATTAAAGTTTCTGTGTTATTTCATTCTGTGTGAACTAAGATTTCTTATTATACCTTTACACCGCAAATGATGATTGTATTATTAATATCTTGTTACATCAAGTGATAGATGATCGGTATAACGTCTTGTTTTCTTTCGACCCTAGTGTTTGTTCAAAACTAACGTTTTTTTTAAAAAAAAAAAAGTAACTTTTTATGTTCTGTATGGACACGTAATTTCTCTTAAATGTTTGAAAAAACTAAAATGAAGTGCATTTAATGTCTCAATAACTCTTTTATTGTGGAAATATAATCCATATTTTCATTTGTCTAATGAATATGTTAAAATATTTCACATTTTTTTATGAGTTGGGCGAGTCTCAATTTTGGATATTCACGTGAATGTACCACCTACAGCGTATAGGACGTTAAAAGCAGAAGTGTATGAATGGCTGAATTAGTTTTGTGAGGAAATTTAGCGATGAGCTATTCAGATCGTTCAGATAGATATAAGCATGATAGTACAAAATCAGTTACTTATTTAGAGATCGATTACGACAGTGTTGTTAAAGGTTTTAGTGTTTTATTACATTTGTCAGGCCTAGTTCTCAAAATTTTGGGATTTGAATCTAGGCTTGTTCTATTTTTGCTTCAAACCACATTCATTTTAAAGATATTTGTCACATAGTATTCAGAATAATCCAGTATTTGAAGTCTGAGCACTATACAGTCAGACAAATTTAATGTCACCCCAGTCTTATCCCATTTCTACAATTAATGATACTTTAACACATTTTATTTATTGTTACACTGGAACAATTTTCACTGCCTCAAATTTTTACACTGGAATAATTTTCACTGCCTCAAATTCTTCAAGCAACAAATAGAATAAGAAACGAGTTTGCTTTTTTGCTTCACTCTCAACCAGACAGAATTACAAATGTTATGTTTCAGATAACTTTCACACAACAGATTCTTGATGTAAAAAATGTTGAATAAAGCATAGTTAGGATAGTTTCTAGTATAAACCATTCTAGAAAGGTATAAAAATAATACTAACACTAAAATAACAAGAAACCTTCCACAAAAACGATTTTTTATTTAATGGCTATAGCACTGCCCCAAAGAGCTCGATGCGGATTTCTGTGTGAAATGCGTCTAAAAATTAGTAAAAAGGACTTGATTCACTGATAACTCATCATCAGTAAAATACAAGTAAGAGATCAAAAAAGATACAACGTGTTAGAACAAAACACATCATACATTGTTTTGGAACCTGGGAGACAGATGGAAGTATCTTAATACAGTTAAATCTTAAACCAAAATATTTTAACAAGCATTCGGTGAAGGGGATGTGCCGCTTACTGGCATTTGGACGCAACATTAGACTTATTTTGTTATATTGTCTTCTTTGAATGACTAATTACATTTTGCAAATGATTTCAGAATAGACTATCTTTCTTGGATATCATTTTTGTATAGTATAGTAAGTGTCTTCCAGAACATCTGTTGTTATAAACACACAATAGTAGACCACTCGATCAGACGAATTAAGCCTTTTACTGAAATGTATGCGAAGATTTATGAACTACCCTGCCAATAAGAATCGTCATTGAACGGGTTCCTCCTATTTTGTTCCATGCATTGACTTACGGAGATGAGTTATCTGAAACACATATGGTCCTGAATTAAACAGCCACCATTGGTATGGTAGCATATACGGAGCTAACAGAAGTGCTACAGTTTCCTCCGAAGACGTACTGTTCGATTTAGTGAGATTGTGCAAAATTAGGCAGATAGATTCGAATGCCAGCGGTCAGGGTTTTTTTTTACCAAAGAGTGTACATGAGTTTTTAAATAAAAGTAATAGTGCCTCTTCATCCACGCAAGTATGGCAATCAATCTGTGGTCCATATATGGTAGATAAAATCGTTTCCCCGCATTCAAAATCAAGAATCAAATGTTGCTTGCTTCTGACACACACGCAAGATACAGCACTGACAATTACATCAGCTTCGATCCACAGTTCTTGGTAATGGAATCTATGTGAAGTTCCTTTTCGTTACTAAGACACAGGTGTGTCGATTTCTCGCTTTCACTAACAATATCGATCCTGAATCATATATGGTTCTATAAAAGTTGCAGAAACAAGTTACCAGGCGTGATGAGTGACAGATAACGCTCTGGCACCATATTTGGGAAGGTGCGAGTTCAAATCCCCGTACAGCCATCCAGATTTCGGTTTTCAACTTTTCCCCAAAAATTATTCCAGACGAATGCCTGGGTTGTTCCTTCCCGTTCCTTGTCCCCAGTCCTTTACCACCTCTAATGCCCTAGACGTCAACGAGGTGTAAAGCAAAAAATGGGGGACAAGTTAGTCAATGGTATTTTTCTTATTAGGAGTGCATAGACTTTTTTAACTAGTGAGTTTGAAACAGTAAACATTCAATTGTTGAAAACTGGCAGTCAGATGGCAATTTACTAGTAATCGTAACTCCTTTACAAATTGCTAAAGAAAATGATAACTCACTTCCTAAATGATATCATTTATTCTTTTATATCGAGACATCATTTAGATGTAGGAACATTTTAAACAGATTGACTTTTAAGAAGTTGTTTCAAAGTGAGTTCAATCCGATCCTGCGAGGGGTGCTGCACATCTAATACCTACTGTGTGGAAGGTGTCTATTCATTAGTTAATTTTTCCTCTGTTAGAGGTTTACAAACAATTAATTACTATCATTGTTTTTGCAATCGTTTTTACCTGCGAGTTTTCTCCAGTACTAATACCATTCCTTAGAGTACCGTTATCAGTGTGGATGATTTCACATCTGCCATTAGGAGTTTTTGAACTATCATGTAGCTTCAAATTCGAGACCAATTATTGAAGGTGATTTCTGCTTAGTACTACCATGCTCATATGTATCCGAACGATCTGAATCGCTTATCGCTAAATTTCCTCCCAAATCTTATTCAACCCTTCCTACGAAAATATGTATTATATTACGTATCCATACAGAAAATAAAAAGTTGCCGTTTTCAAGCAAAACGTTAATTTCGAACAAACGCTGTGGTCAATAGAAAGCAAGATGATTATTTGAAGTAACTAAATATTAATGATAAAATCACTATTTGCGGTGTAAAGGTATAATAAGTGAGTGCG
Source organism: Vandiemenella viatica (assembly GCA_031002005.1). Lineage (NCBI taxonomy): Eukaryota > Metazoa > Arthropoda > Insecta > Orthoptera > Morabidae > Vandiemenella > Vandiemenella viatica. Next base: position 29,986 of record JARYHS010009742.1, on the reverse strand, counting down.
TTGACAAAAAAATTGCCAGATTCTTGAAGTTAATTCAGCAGTGTGCTATTAAGACTTGTAGTTCTCCTACTACTACATTTAAACTTATTTTAGAAACATACACATAAACTTATAACAAAATCACTTTTGTCGGTGCCTTGAGGTGTCGTCAACGCAGTCTGAGTTGACAGTACTTTAGCGTCAAAAAAACTTATTTTCACCTATCATTAATACTGAAAGCTGCTTAAAGCGCAACGAACACTCCCTTTAAAACAAAAACCAATCACGATAAGGGTTCAGTAGACGATGACACAATTTTACATAGTATTGTAGCCTTTGTGGTTTTAGTGGTGTTTTATAATCAGGCAAAGGGCAAACGACAGGTGCAACGTTGGTTGGATGTTCTTACCAAAAAAGCTATTGGTAAATATGCAAGGACGAGCACTTTAAAAATTTGGTAATTAACGAACTGCTGCGTTTGCTAGCGGACACATACGAAATCATTGGTTCATGTCGCGATGCATTCGCGATTTATACGCTTTTTGCTACTTGAAGTTATTATTGCACACCAACTTTTCATTCCATACTAATGCTATCTTTCGGCAGTATTCCGTAAAGAACTTGCGCTGAATTTAGTGGTAAAATTGTTACCAGTCATCTGGTAACCCAGAATACAACAAGAAGTTACACAAGTGCGAAAATTTTACAAGCTGATACTAATGCAGATCATCATTCATGAACATATTTTGTAACTGTTGTTTATGAGGCTTAACGTTTGGAGGAAATACACAGGAAACTGGTAACATGGAAACATAATGCTGGTCAACACGTGTATAAGAGTTGTTGCCACCTCTGGTGCCGTCTTTGTTGGTGTCAGTCGCTTGCACTGTAGGCGTCGCAGGTGCCACTACTGACCCGGAAGCATGGTGGCTAGCGCTGGGGTAGTTCCTGGAGTAACGGCTCGAATCCAGCCTCAGACATAAGTGATTTTCATCAACTGTTACGTTCTTCTTGTGTTTACTGTGGATCACTAAAATCACATTATATACCAATTGAGAAGCTAAAAGAATTGAGGGGATGCACGTATCGATAAATTAAGGAAAATGCTTTTTTGGTATAATTTTTTACCAATTGTGTCTTTAAATGTATGTTATATTGTTTGAAATGTAACAGAAACGATCATTTACCAAGGATTGAAAAAGAATTCGGCCACGGTATTTAAGTATGAACTAATCCCCAGTAAGCTTGAAATTATTTCGTTAATCTTTGAAAACCAAAACTTGGATATTGTTGACCATGCGATACACCATATTACTGACAAATATACTTGAAAGTTGACATCCAAAATGTCAGTGGCAACAGAACTGGTAAAATTTCAACGATTTCATGAAAAGAAGTACAGCTTGCAAAGCTTACTTTTAACATAGAAGGGCAAACCAAAGATTCGATGTGATAAAACTATGCTTCATCAGAAGAAATTGTTCTACTGTCTTCGTTGTATAGGCCTACATAAGTGATGATAAAGGCAAAATTATAGTCAGAACCGATAAACTTCTTGATCATAAAAAGTCTAACAGTTTCCGCCAATCGCTTAAATCAGTGAATGAAGGTTTGTTATTGCGATCTTCACTGTCTCCTGTAGTATGCTTATTACTGGAAGGAAATTATTGATTAATATTCACCAAATTTAAACTATGTATCAACAAATTTGCTGCGATCACAGCAATAGCAGAATGGAGTTCAAAACTTTGATGGCATAACGAAGATTTTATTTCGATAGGGCTTTACGACTAGCCGATTTCAAGGTCATTAGGGCCTGGAGAGCGCTGGGGAAAGGAATGGAAAGGATCGCAACCATGAGCATTCGAGAAACACGTCGCGGCAATCGCTTGGAGAAGTTACCGAAAACCTTGGAAAACCTAAATCAGGATAACCGGATAATTGATTTAACATGCGACTTTCCGAATTCCAATCTCGAGCGTTAACCGCTCACCCAACAAGTTCGGTGCCACAACAACACCAAAATACCTTCGCAAAGAAGAAACGGCTATACGTGGATCCCAAGTTTCATTCAGTTTGAGCAATGATCTCCGGTAAATTATAGAATTACTGAAGCTATTGAGCCAAAAAATACTCTCAAAATACTAAAATACAACAGCGATGAATGAGGACGAGTTTTACATAAGGATCTGAAATAACTTGATATGTCGAATAGTGAACAAGGAGACCATGCGATCAAGGACTTCACTGCAATCTCTTCCAAAATATTGTAGTTTAGCGCTGTTATTCTCTGCAGTTGGTTTGTAGAACAACAGCTATATTTGAAGGAGGAAATTGTGAGTTTACGCAGGGCATTTGACCATCAAGACATCTCCGGCTCGGAACTTGCTCTCCATTTAAAGCAGAGTATCTGATTTCCAGTAATATCATAACGTCTGCAAGCTGAGTAAGGATAAAAATCTTCAGTATCTATTGTTAAATGTAAAGTTTGCTAACTAAAGGAATGCTAATAATTAACTTCTGTAATTGCTGCGGATGATTTCTTTAAACATTTCTAGAATTAAAGTTTCTGTGTTATTTCATTCTGTGTGAACTAAGATTTCTTATTATACCTTTACACCGCAAATGATGATTGTATTATTAATATCTTGTTACATCAAGTGATAGATGATCGGTATAACGTCTTGTTTTCTTTCGACCCTAGTGTTTGTTCAAAACTAACGTTTTTTTTAAAAAAAAAAAAAAGTAACTTTTTATGTTCTGTATGGACACGTAATTTCTCTTAAATGTTTGAAAAAACTAAAATGAAGTGCATTTAATGTCTCAATAACTCTTTTATTGTGGAAATATAATCCATATTTTCATTTGTCTAATGAATATGTTAAAATATTTCACATTTTTTTATGAGTTGGGCGAATCTCAATTTTGGATATTCACGTGAATGTACCACCTACAGCGTATAGGACGTTAAAAGCAGAAGTGTATGAATGGCTGAATTAGTTTTGTGAGGAAATTTAGCGATGAGCTATTCAGATCGTTCAGATAGATATAAGCATGATAGTACAAAATCAGTTACTTATTTAGAGATCGATTACGACAGTGTTGTTAAAGGTTTTAGTGTTTTATTACATTTGTCAGGCCTAGTTCTCAAAATTTTGGGATTTGAATCTAGGCTTGTTCTATTTTTGCTTCAAACCACATTCATTTTAAAGATATTTGTCACATAGTATTCAGAATAATCCAGTATTTGAAGTCTGAGCACTATACAGTCAGACAAATTTAATGTCACCCCAGTCTTATCCCATTTCTACAGTTAATGATACTTTAACACATTTTATTTATTGTTACACTGGAACAATTTTCACTGCCTCAAATTTTTACACTGGAATAATTTTCACTGCCTCAAATTCTTCAAGCAACAAATAGAATAAGAAACGATTTTGCTTTTTTGCTTCACTCTCAACCAGACAGAATTACAAATGTTATGTTTCAGATAACTTTCACACAACAGATTCTTGATGTAAAAAATGTTGAATAAAGCATAGTTAGGATAGTTTCTAGTATAAACCATTCTAGAAAGGTATAAAAATAATACTAACACTAAAATAACAAGAAACCTTCCACAAAAACGATTTTTTATTTAATGGCTATAGCACTGCCCCAAAGAGCTCGATGCGGATTTCTGTGTGAAATGCGTCTAAAAATTAGTAAAAAGGACTTGATTCACTGATAACTCATCATCAGTAAAATACAAGTAAGAGATCAAAAAAGATACAACGTGTTAGAACAAAACACATCATACATTGTTTTGGAACCTGGGAGACAGATGGAAGTATCTTAATACAGTTAAATCTTAAACCAAAATATTTTAACAAGCATTCGGTGAAGGGGATGTGCCGCTTACTGGCATTTGGACGCAACATTAGACTTATTTTGTCATTTTGTCTTCTTTGAATGACTAATTACATTTTGCAAATGATTTCAGAATAGACTATCTTTCTTGGATATCATTTTTGTATAGTATAGTAAGTGTCTTCCAGAACATCTGTTGTTATAAACACACAATAGTAGACCACTCGATCAGACGAATTAAGCCTTTTACTGTAATGTATGGGAAGATATATGAACTACCCTGCCAATAAGAATCGTCATTGAACGGGTTCCTCCTATTTTGTTCCATGCATTGACTTACGGAGATGAGTTATCTGAAACACATATGGTCCTGAATTAAACAGCCACCATTGGTATGGTAGCATATACGGAGCTAACAGAAGTACTACAGTTTCCTCCGAAGACGTACTGTTCGATTTAGTGAGATTGTGCAAAATTAGGCAGATAGATTCGAATGCCAGCGGTCAGGGTTTTTTTTTACCAAAGAGTGTACATGAGTTTTTAAATAAAAGTAATAGTGCCTCTTCATCCACGCAAGTATGGCAATCAATCTGTGGTCCATATATGGTAGATAAAATCGTTTCCCCGCATTCAAAATCAAGAATCAAATGTTGCTTGCTTCTGACACACACGCAAGATACAGCACTGACAATTACATCAGCTTCGATCCACAGTTCTTGGTAATGGAATCTATGTGAAGTTCCTTTTCGTTACTAAGACACTTAGGTGTGTCGATTTCTCGCTTTCACTAACAATATCGATCCTGAATCATATATGGTTCTATAAAAGTTGCAGAAACAAGTTACCAGGCGTGATGAGTGACAGATAACGCTCTGGCACCATATTTGGGAAGGTGCGAGTTCAAATCCCCGTACAGCCATCCAGATTTCGTTTTTCAACTTTTCCCCAAAAATTATTCCAGACGAATGCCTGGGTTGTTCCTTCCCGTTCCTTGTCCCCAGTCCTTTACCACCTCTAATGCCCTAGACGTCAACGAGGTGTAAAGCAAAAAATGGGGACAAGTTAGTCAATGGTATTTTTCTTATTAGGAGTGCATAGACTTTTTTAACTATAGTCCGCTTCACCAATTTAGTCCACTCAAGGTCACACAGTCTTGCCTCCATCCCCTGCCCGCACTGCCCCCTTTACCCTCAGTGTAGCCAGCGGTGTTGTCAAATGTTCTTCCACTGCCAGTCGGTTCGTAGATTTCGCTGCGGTCGGTTTTGTTTTGCTAGTTTAAAGATTATTATTTTGTCTTTATGATGAGTGACGTTGTAGAACAGAATTCTACATGCAGTGCGTTGCCGAAAAGAAGTAATATCGGTGTTCGTGCAGGTCGTCCAGATATCAGAAAGCAAAGTAAAGTTGTCGTGGCAAATGTTTTCAAGTATTTCAGCAACCTTTCCTACAACGAAGAAGCCAGGAGAAACATTAACTTTGCTCAGGTACAAGCATTGACAGCGGAGGCTTGTGGTATTTCGAAGAAGTCGGTACAACGTATCGTCGGTATATTAAGTTCGGCAGAAACCGAAGATTTGAGCCCTGTTTTTGAATCACCAAGAAAGAAGTATAGGCGGGAACACAAATGCACTGAACTGGATGATTTTAATAAAGAAGTAGTTCGCAGAACTGTTTTAGAGTACTACGACAGAGGAGAATACCCAACGGCTATGAAAATACGGTCCGATCTCGCCCGTAAAATCAGCTATTCAGGCTCAGAAAGCTCCGTTCTTCGTCTTCTGAAAAGACTGGGTTTTAAATTAGGAAATTCAACGACGGACAAAAATTTTTAATGGAACGCAGTGATATTGCGGCTTCAAGAGCAAAGTTTTTGCGAACAATGAACTCATTGCGAACAAAGGACACTAGGCCAATTGTTTATTTGGACGAGACTTACATTAACCAAAACCATACAAACAAATATATTTGGCATGATTCGAGAGGTAACGGAGGTCTTAAAGTTCCTACTGGCCGAGGAAGTCGACTTGTTATAGTACATGCTGGTTCTGCACATATAGGTTTCATACCAGGAGCCAAACTTGTGTTTCGTGGCGGAAAAAAGTTCGTCTCTATCGGATTACCATACAGAAATGAACGGTGAGGTTTTTAAGAAGTGGTTTAGTGATATGTGTCGCTCGCTGGAAGAAGGATGCATTATCGTCATGGACAATGCCAGTTATCATTCCATTCAAACAGACAAACCACCATCTTCAAACTGGCGTAAGGGAGATATTATTGAATGGCTACGTAAGAATGGTGTTGAATTTTTTCCCCATGAAACTAGGGATGAACTTTTATGTAAAGAACAAGTTCGAAATGCCAAGAAGGTATTCGAATTGGATCAATTGGCAAATGAAATGGGACATCAAATTGTTCGCCTGCCACCCTACCATTGCCAGTATAATCCAATCGAACTCATCTGGGCACAAGTAAAACGGGATGTCGCTAAGAAGAACACGACCTTCAAACTTGCCGATGTGGAACGACTTACACACGAGGCTTTAGACAGTGTTACTCAAGAAGATTGGGCAAATTGTGTAAGACATTCGGAAAGATTACAAGAAACTGATTACGTCAAACAGTGCGCGAGGGACACAGAAATGGATCAGTTCGTGATACAGCTGGGAGAGAGTAGCGACAGTGATCTTCAGTCCAATGAATCCGAAGATGAATAAGTTACGGAGAGGATAATGGCTCACAGCTCTGAAAATAAGCCAGTTTGTAAGTTTTTCAATCATTTCTTTAGTAATTTTATTGAAAGCAGACATTGCGTTACCTTTATTTTTATTAAGATGAAAAGATTTTTTCAGGAAACCATTTTTATGTGTATTTTGTCATGTAATTCTCTGTTAAGATAATATTTCTTACATGAGCCTGAATTTGAATATTTTGAGAAGGTACGGTAGCTACGAGTATCTCGCTCGTCGTAATTGACGGAAGCCGTTGGCCAGTGTTGGACGCGAGCGCAACGCGATAACATTCGTGCAGATAAATTATTAAACAAACCAGAAGGATTCGTTTAAAGATGCTGTTGTTTTTTCTAAAAATAATTTCAATATTTTCTCACAAACTTTCTCGCTGGAAGTTATCACGTGAACAAACAGAACGGAAGTTAGTCAGCGACAACTTTTTACATTACACAAAAGGGACAAACAAGAGATTCGTATAACTTTAAATTTTTTTTTATAACATTCTTCGCTATATAATGAATATAAAATGTTCTGTGCTAATCTGTTAACTTTCGGGAAGCCGCATAAATTTTTTCAGGTATTTTTTATCATTGGTTTAGCTTTTTCGGTTGGTTGAAGTAAAGAAAGTATTTTCATTCGTAAAGTTCATGGGAACTAGTTTTTATTTTTTTTTAATTAGTCATGTAAATATTTCGAGTTAAAAATCACATCACCTTGTTCCACATATTTAGTATTATTTTTTAGAATTTTTCAGCACATATTACTGAAAGTTGGTTTTTCTGAAAATTTGCAACATTGTATGGAGACGCATTGACCTTCGCAGGTCTATTTTCGTGCGACTACTATAGTGAGTTTGAAACAGTAAACATTCAATTGTTGAAAACTGGCAGTCAGATGGCAATTTACTAGTAATCGTAACTCCTTTACAAATTGCTAAAGAAAATGATAACTCACTTCCTAAATGATATCATTTATTCTTTTATATCGAGACATCATTTAGATGTAGGAACATTTTAAACAGATTGACTTTTAAGAAGTTGTTTCAAAGTGAGTTCAATCCGATCCTGCGAGGGGTGCTGCACATCTAATACCTACTGTGTGGAAGGTGTCTATTCATTAGTTAATTTTTCCTCTGTTAGAGGTTTACAAACAATTAATTACTATCATTGTTTTTGCAATCGTTTTTTACCTGCGAGTTTTCTCCAGTACTAATACCATTCCTTAGAGTACCGTTATCAGTGTGGATGATTTCACATCTGCCATTAGGAGTTTTTGAACTATCATGTAGCTTCAAATTCGAGACCAATTATTGAAGGTGATTTCTGCTTAGTACTACCATGCTCATATGTATCCGAACGATCTGAATCGCTTATCGCTAAATTTCCTCCCAAATCTTATTCAACCCTTCCTACGAAAATATGTATTATATTACGTATCCATACAGAAAATAAAAAGTTGCCGTTTTCAAGCAAAACGTTAATTTCGAACAAACGCTGTGGTCAATAGAAAGCAAGATGATTATTTGAAGTAACTAAATATTAATGATAAAATCACTATTTGCGGTGTAAAGGTATAATAAGTGAGTGCGTTGACAAAAAAATTGCCAGATTCTTGAAGTTAATTCAGCAGTGTAAGACTTGTAGTTCTCCTACTACTACATTTAAACTTATTTTAGAAACATACACATAAACTTATAACAAAATCCCTTTTGTCGGTGCCTTGAGGTGTCGTCAACGCAGTCTGAGTTGACAGTACTTTAGCGTCAAAAAACTTATTTTCACCTATCATTAATACTGAAAGCTGCTTAAAGCGCAACGAACACTCCCTTTAAAACAAAAACCAATCACGATAAGGGTTCAGTAGACGATGACACAATTTTACATAGTATTGTAGCCTTTGTGGTTTTAGTGGTGTTTTATAATCAGGCAAAGGGCAAACGACTGGTGCAACGTTGGTTGGATGTTCTTACCAAAAAAGCTATTGGTAAATATGCAAGGACGAGCACTTTAAAAATTTGGTAATTAACGAACTGCTGCGTTTGCTAGCGGACACATACGAAATCATTGGTTCATTTCGCTTTTTGCTACTTGAAGTTATTATTGCACACCAACTTTTCATTCCATACTAATGCTATCTTTCGGCAGTATTCCGTAAAGAACTTGCGCTGAATTTAGTGGTAAAATTGTTACCAGTCATCTGGTAACCCAGAATACAACAAGAAGTTACACAAGTGCGAAAATTTTACAAGCTGATACTAATGCAGATCATCATTCATGAACATATTTTGTAACTGTTGTTTATGAGGCTTAACGTTTGGAGGAAATACACAGGAAACTGGTAACATGGAAACATAATGCTGGTCAACACGTGTATAAGAGTTGTTGCCACCTCTGGTGCCGTCTTTGTTGGTGTCAGTCGCTTGCACTGTAGGCGTCGCAGGTGCCACTACTGACCCGGAAGCATGGGGTAGTTCCTGGAGTAAACGGCTCGAATCCAGCCTCAGACATAAGTGATTTTCATCAACTGTTACGTTCTTCTTGTGTTTACTGTGGATCACTAAAATCACATTATATACCAATTGAGAAGCTAAAAGAATTGAGGGGATGCACGTATCGATAAATTAAGGAAAATGCTTTTTTGGTTAATTTTTTACCAATTGTGTCTTTAAATGTATGTTATATTGTTTGAAATGTAACAGAAACGATCATTTACCAAGGATTGAAAAAGAATTCGGCCACGGTATTTAAGTATGAACTAATCCCCAGTAAGCTTGAAATTATTTCGTTAATCTTTTGAAAACCAAAACTTGGATATTGTTGACCATGCGATACACCATATTACTGACAAATATACTTGAAAGTTGACATCCAAAATGTCAGTGGCAACAGAACTGGTAAAAATTTCAACGATTTCATGAAAAGAAGTACAGCTTGCAAAGCTTACTTTTAACATAGAAGGGCAAACCAAAGATTCGATGTGATAAAACTATGCTTCATCAGAAGAAATTGTTCTACTGTCTTCGTTGTATAGGCCTACATAAGTGATGATAAAGGCAAAATTATAGTCAGAACCGATAAACTTCTTGATCATAAAAAGTCTAACAGTTTCCGCCCAATCGCTTAAATCAGTGAATGAAGGTTTGTTATTGCGATCTTCACTGTCTCCTGTAGTATGCTTATTACTGGAAGGAAATTATTGATTAATATTCACCAAATTTAAACTATGTATCAACAAATTTGCTGCGATCACAGCAATAGCAGAATGGAGTTCAAAACTTTGATGGCATAACGAAGATTTTATTTCGATAGGGCTTTACGACTAGCCGATTTCAAGGTCATTAGGGCCTGGAGAGCGCTGGGGAAAGGAATGGAAAGGATCGCAACCATGAGCATTCGAGAAACACGTCGCGGCAATCGCTTGGAGAAGTTACCGAAAACCTTGGAAAACCTAAATCAGGATAACCGGATAATTGATTTAACATGCGACTTTCCGAATTCCAATCTCGAGCGTTAACCGCTCACCCAACAAGTTCGGTGCCACAACAACACCAAAATACCTTCGCAAAGAAGAAACGGCTATACGTGGATCCAAAGTTTCATTAAGTTTGAGCAATGATCTCCGGTAAATTATAGAATTACTGAAGCTATTGAGCCAAAAAATACTCTCAAAATACTAAAATACAACAGCGATGAATGAGGACGAGTTTTACATAAGGATCTGAAATAACTTGATATATCGAATAGTGAACAAGGAGACCATGCGATCAAGGACTTCACTGCAATCTCTTCCAAAATTTTGTAGTTTAGCGCTGTTATTCTCTGCAGTTGGTTTGTAGAACAACAGCTATATTTGAAGGAGGAAATTGTGAGTTTACGCAGGGCATTTGACCATCAAGACATCTCCGGCTCGGAACTTGCTCTCCATTTGGCATTTAAATATAAGTCGGTATGGGTAGGCTTCCGATACACAGTGTGTCCCAGCGAACCATCAGCACGTTTAATAACAAGCACATCAAGAAACGGCAGGCAACCGTCCTCCTCCAATTCCATTGTGAACTGAATATTTTTTTTTTTTTTTTTTTTTTTTTTTTTTTTTTTTTTTTTATTTATTATTGGCCTTTGGTCTGCGACCATTTAGCCATCTTGCAACTACAACAGTTTATATTAACTATATTACAATAACAATTTTACAATGGCAAATGGTAATAAGACCTTTATAATAACATTGCAATAAAAACATTGTAACAATAGTGCGATAACATTATAATAGCTACATTACAAAGGTAACTTTACAGGACATCATTGAGGTAACAAATTTCTTATACATTACATTTTATGGGCTTTAGATCTTTATGTTTGTGTCTTGCAAGAAGCGGATGATTGCATTGTAGACCTGTATATTTTTTTGATTGTAGAATGGTAATTAGGTTCGCTGGGAAACTAACGGATAGCTGTTGTAATTGTTTGTATAGTCGCTTACGTTGAGCTTGGTATTGCGAACATGAAAGTATGATGTGGTTAAGATCTGAGGTCTCTTGATCAAAAGTGCATGTCGGGGAGTTAATTATTCGGAGGCGGCATAAATGTTGTGGATAGCACCCGTGTCCTAATCTCATTCTAATGATTGTTGTTATGTGTCTTCTTGCTATATTGAAATTTTTAAACCACGGTGTCCTTGGTATTGTTGGTTGAACTGCTGCATAATGTTTCCCTTTTAGTAGCTGTGTCTGGGCCCAGTCTTCATTCCACTTACAGTATGCCTTCCTGGTAACGAGTTGTATAAAATCGGTCCAAGGTAACTGAATGCCTAAGAAGTTCCCCTCATTAATACTCTGTTTCGCCAGCTGATCGACGGCTTCGTTGTACAGTATTCCTGTGTGACCTTTGATCCAAAGGAAATGGACTTGTATACTTGTTGAATATGCTTCTGAGACGAGTTTGATAATTTCATATAGGTACTGGTGCATCTTCGTATTGCGTACTGGGTTTTGTAGTTTTTGGAGCACACTCTTGGCGTCAGTGAGTATTAGGATTCTAGCAAATTGTTTGTCTAAACCCATACTTGATTGCTGCGCAGATTGCTAGGGTTTCTGCTGTGAATATTGACGTCTCTGCAGGTAATGCTGTTTGTCCGTAGTCATTGGTGGAAGGACAATAATAGCCGTATCCAACTCCTTCCATGGTTTTAGATCCATCAGTATATATGTGGGTGTAATTAGGCCAGGTTACTTTTAGGAAGTGTGAAAGTGCTGTATTAATGTTTTTATTCCGGATGATATATTCTGGCAAGTAGTATATATGAAGTTTTATAAACATAAACTCGTATGGATTTAGGAAGCCTGGGATGATGCGGCTTTTTAGTATCAGTGGTCTGATCTTTTCATATTCCTTATGTCCTTCTGCTAATAGGGGCATTCTCCTCACTAAAGATGGACCATTATCTTTATTTCCACTGTACACTTGTGACAGCTTCTTTTGTACTGGATGTTCCTTTAGAGCACTTGTACGGATAAGGTATTTGCTTGTAAGGAATTCTCGGCGAAGGTGGAGGGGCATTTCTTTTGCTTCTACCAGAAGTGCGTTTGTCGGGCTTGACATCATTGTTCCTAGACATAATCTTATAGCTCTGAATTGTACTCTATCCAGTTTTTCTAGAACATATTTTGGTGCATTCCCAAATAAAATACTTCCATAGTCTAGTACTGGGCGTATTAGGGAGCGATATAAGGTCAGTAAAGTTGTGGGATCTGCTCCCCACCACGTTCGAGTGATTAGATCGCATTATGTTTAGTGCTTTCCCCACTTTCATTAGAATGTAATTTATGTGACGGCTCCATGTTAATTTGCTGTCCAAATAAAGACCGAGTATTTTGGCTGAAGCTTCAATGTGGAAGGTATACGGTCCCAGGCGAGTGACTGGTTCCTCGGGAGCATACCGTTTCTTTGTGAATACCACCACTGACGATTTGGCTAGTGAGAGCTTAAGTCCGTGTTCGGATATCCAGTTGGATAGCGCTGTTGCCGCCTCATTTAACCAACGAAACGTTAATTGCAGCGAAGGCGACATGGTGTAAATGCATATATCGTCGGCATATTGCACTATTTTAATGTGAATGCCAAGATTTTTTCAAGATAAGCGGTGTATATGGCGTATAACAGCGGGCTGAGAATAGATCCTTGAGGTATTCCTTTAGTTTGTTTCCTAGGCCCGAAAAGGGTATTATCTTGTTTTCGTATAAATATCGTGCGTTGACGGAGCATGTTGTAGATACTTTGACAGTATAATGTGGGAATTCCCAATTCCTGCAGCTTTTTGAGCAGTATTGTTGGGGTTACATTATCGTACGCACCTGATATATCTAGGAATATAGCTGTTAAATATCCTTTTCCTGTGAAAGCCTTTTCTATGTATGTGGTTAGTAGGGTAAGGTTATCTAATGTGCAATATCCCTTACGGAAACCAAATTGAGTCTTAGGTAGCAGATTATTGTGTTCCAGCCACCATTCTAGTCGTTGTTTTACTATGCGTTCAAACGTTTTGGCGACACAGGATGTTAGAGTTATAGGACGATATGACGTAGCCTCATTGGGGTTTTTCCCCGGCTTTAAAATAGGTACAATAATATGCGTAGTCCAATCTTCGGGAATATTTCCTGACATCGCAATTGTGTTAAAGAGCTGGAGGAGCAGTTGTTTCGCATTACATGGCAAATTTGCAATCATACTATTAGTGGATTCCGTCGTACCCTGGTGCTGTATTTGTTGATTTTTTGAGGGCAATTTCTAATTCGTTTGCTTTGAAGGGTAGCAGGAAGCATGGAGGAAGCGCTCCAGTGAAAGGCTCTTGTAGTGGCGCTGGAGGCGATGCTACCGAGGGTGGAGCAATAATATCTGCAAATTCTTCGGTCCAGCAATATAGGGAGTGTGTCGGAATTTGTTTCTTTTTAAATTTGTTTATGGTTGCCCATACTTTTGATAGTGGCGTTTCTTTGAGATTTTGGAACAGTAATTTTTCCAACTTTCCTTTTTCTGGTGTTTTAATGTCCGTTTTACAGCAGCGTCGACCTTTTTGTAACCAATAAAATTTTCCCAGGTTGGAGACTGCTTATAATATTTCAACGCCAGTTTTCGCTTTGCTATCATCCTTCCACATTCAGGGTTCCACCATGGAAACTATTATTCCTCTTGGGTGATTTACAGCTTTCTTTGCGGGATGGCGAGATGGGCAGCTTTATTGATGCAATTAATGAAAGTGTTATATTTCTCTATTTCTGGGAGAGAGCTTGGAATATCATTAGTTTCCTTTTCCATGATTTCCTTGTATCTGCTCCAATCCGCTTTATTTAAGTTCCATTTGGAGCAAGGTTTGTATGGCGGAAGGTTAGTTGGGTTTATGGCCGATATCTCTATGGGAAAATGGTTGGAACCCAATGTGCATGAAAGAACTCGCCAGCTGAACTCCGAGGAGAGTGAAGATGAACAGAGGGTAAGGTCTATAGCAGACTTACGTTGTCCTGGCAGCGGGAGTACCGTTGCCGATCCGTCGTTTAGGATAAATAGCTCTTGTTCTTCTATTAGATCCAATAGAATCCTTCCTTTGGTATCTGTTATCTCGCAGCCCCATACTGTATTGTGCGCATTAAAATCGCCGCAGATTATTAGCGGGTGCTCCAGCTGTTGCATAAGGTTGTGCCATTCGTGCTCTGGAATGTTGTTCCTTGGTGGACAGTACAGTGAGACTATGGTAATTTCCTGCCGGTTTATCTTCACTCTGGCTGCTATTGCTTGAAAGGCTTCTATATGGGTGTGATCTATGCTGATCGCTGTATGAGGTATTGAGTTCCCGATTAGGATCGCGACGCCTCCCCAGCCATCTTCGCGGTCATTGCGGTATAAGGTATATGATGGGAAGGAAATATTCCTGTCCATCTTCAGCCAAGTCTCTGATAAAGTTGCAACCGATATGTTTCGTGTACTCAGTGTTCTCACAAATGATTCTTGATTTGCAGTGAGGGAGCGTGAATTCCACTGTAATATAGTGTTCGCTATCTTCCTTAATTAAAGTTGGGTTTAAAGTTAGGAAGATTAGGCTCTACTAATGTCTCAATAGATTTTCTAATTTCATCTAATTGTAAGTCCTCAGTTCCACTGTCTTTCATGTATCTCGCCACTGTTAATATTAGATTGAAAATTTCTTCTACTATCCTGTTTTTCCCATTTACCATAAGGGTAGGGTTCACTAGGTTTTGTGCTTTAGGAGTATAGGGGTTGTGGCCAATTGGTATTGCCGACATTTGTGTTGGATAATACCAATGTTGTCGATAGTCGTTTGTCCTACTACGTTGCTGAGTTACGCTGCGTTTCTGCCTGTTCACCGTTATCCCACGGTTGTTGTTGTGTATCGCAGTGACCGCGATGTTCTGTGTTGGATGAGGTGGTTGCTCTCTGTTATTTGACAGTATTTCGGTCGGACCTTCCTGTATCTCTTCCTGGAATGCTTTTGCAGAATTGTGATTTAGAGAGTGGCTATGTTGTTGATCTACGTTTTCGTCTACTGGCGTATTCCTTTTATACAGTGGTGGGAATTCCATTCTACTTTGTAGTAATGGTATATAGGGTGGCTGTCGGGGATGACTGGGGGAAACTTTCGATACACAGTTTGCATAAGACATTTTCTTTAGTTGGCCTTCGGCTTCTTTAAGGGACATGTTGTGAAATGTAGCCATTTCGTGTACCTTTCTTCTAAATAAATATTCTGGGCAGGTCCGATCTGTGGTCTCGTGTTGTCCCTTACAGTTAACACATACTATTTCATTGGATTCACACTGTTGCACGGAATGTGGACCTCCACATCTACCGCAGCGTTGCCCGCTTCTACACTGGGTACTTATGTGATTGAATCTTAAGCATTTATAACATTGTTTGACCGCTGGGACGTATGGGCTTACTTCACATCTCGTGCCGTATAGGTATACGTATTGCGGTATTTTTTGACTATCAAATGTTAATATGCATGTCTGTAATTTCACAATTGATAATGAGTCGTTTCGTACAACGCGCTTTGTTATTCTTTTAACACTGGTTACTTTTACTGGGGATTCAATGTCTGCCATAATCTCTGCTTCGTTTAGAGTCATGTCTACTCCTCGGATAACACCCTGCTTTTTGACTAGAAATGTGGGGATGTATGCTTCTAGGTTTCTATTTTTAAATACTGCCGACTGAACTAACTTATTGGCTACTGAGTAGTCATCTACTTCGATTTTAATTCTATTCTTCCCTGACGGGGTAATGTTTAACAACATGCCCCTTTGCTTCCGGAATGTTGGTATGCACCAGCTTTCCAATACTCATTGGGTGTAGCTTGCCTAAATTACGATCTTTACTTTCGACATACAGGTCATAAGGGCCCGGATCAGAAGGCTTGAAATAATTTACTGATTTAGAAATAACTGGAGGCTTACTCGTGTCATGTGTTGATTCCGTCTGGCTGGTTGATGCTTGATGGGAGGCTGCATTGATCAGGGGAGGTGCTGTCATCTCCATATCTGCGACGGTCCGGTTGGCCTCTTCTTCTACTGCAAATCTTTTCTCTGCTGCTTCGGACGTGGATTCGCAAGCTCGCTTCCTGGGAGTTCTTGTAGCCTCATCCTCTTCCAATCTGCCATCCTCTGCGATGTCCATGACTACCGTTTCTTCCATCAGCTGATTTGTTTTAACTACAGTTGCTTCTGCTCTACCTGTCGTCTGGTGGGTGTTTATACCGGGAGTCGTCGTGGGGTCGAGCGGCGAAGTACTACACGGCCCCTCGCCCGTCTCCGGTATCTGATGTTGCTGCTGCTGCGTTTGTTGTTGATGTTGTTGTTGCTGCTGCTGTTGTTGCTGCTGTTGTTGTTGCAGATGCTGTATGTACTGCTGTTGTATGTGCTGTTGCTGGGGTTGCTGTTGTTGCTCCTTCGCTATGGTGGCTGGGGTATGTATTGGCTCCCCCATGCTGTTGGCTGCCTGAAACTGTGTTACTTCGTTGGTAGTAAGATTCACCGGTTGCGTTTGCAAGGTTACGTTACTGGAATATATTGTCTCTAAGGCTGTCTTAATTGTCTGCCCCGTGTCTAGCGGGACAGACATTTTCGGTTGCACCACTGATTTGTCTATTTGTTTTCTGTTAGGTTTCTCGTTAGATTCTAAAATATAACTGTTTCACTCCGGGATTCACACTCCTCGTAGACTCACTAAGTAAACAACTCGACTAGCAATCGCACTCGCGGGCCGCTGTTTGAGGAAGTTACTTCCTCGGCTGCTCGGGAGGAACTGTTGCTCTCCATTTAAAGCAGAGTATCTGATTTCCAGTAATATCATAACGTCTGCAAGCTGAGTAAGGATAAAAATCTTCAGTATCTATTGTTAAATGTAAAGTTTGCTAACTAAAGGAATGCTAATAATTAACTTCTGTAATTGCTGCGGATGATTTCTTTAAACATTTCTAGAATTAAAGTTTCTGTGTTATTTCATTCTGTGTGAACTAAGATTTCTTATTATACCTTTACACCGCAAATGATGATTGTATTATTAATATCTTGTTACATCAAGTGATAGATGATCGGTATAACGTCTTGTTTTCTTTCGACCCTAGTGTTTGTTCAAAACTAAAGTTTTTTTTTTTTTTTTTTTTTTAAAAAGTAACTTTTTATGTTCTGTATGGACACGTAATTTCTCTTAAATGTTTGAAAAAACTAAAATGAAGTGCATTTAATGTCTCAATAACTCTTTTATTGTGGAAATATAATCCATATTTTCATTTGTCTAATGAATATGTTAAAATATTTCACATTTTTTTATGAGTTGGGCGAGTCCCAATTTTGGATATTCACGTGAATGTACCACCTACAGCGTATAGGACGTTAAAAGCAGAAGTGTATGAATGGCTGAATTAGTTTTGTGAGGAAATTTAGCGATGAGCTATTCAGATCGTTCAGATAGATATAAGCATGATAGTACAAAATCAGTTACTTATTTAGAGATCGATTACGACAGTGTTGTTAAAGGTTTTAGTGTTTTATTACATTTGTCAGGCCTAGTTCTCAAAATTTTGGGATTTGAATCTAGGCTTGTTCTATTTTTGCTTCAAACCACATTCATTTTAAAGATATTTGTCACATAGTATTCAGAATAATCCAGTATTTGAAGTCTGAGCACTATACAGTCAGACAAATTTAATGTCACCCCAGTCTTATCCCATTTCTACAGTTAATGATACTTTAACACATTTTATTTATTGTTACACTGGAACAATTTTCACTGCCTCAAATTTTTACACTGAATAATTTTCACTGCCTCAAATTCTTCAAGCAACAAATAGAATAAGAAACGATTTTGCTTTTTTGCTTCACTCTCAACCAGACAGAATTACAAATGTTATGTTTCAGATAACTTTCACACAACAGATTCTTGATGTAAAAAATGTTGAATAAAGCATAGTTAGGATAGTTTCTAGTATAAACCATTCTAGAAAGGTATAAAAATAATACTAACACTAAAATAACAAGAAACCTTCCACAAAAACGATTTTTTATTTAATGGCTATAGCACTGCCCCAAAGAGCTCGATGCGGATTTCTGTGTGAAATGCGTCTAAAAATTAGTAAAAAGGACTTGATTCACTGATAACTCATCATCAGTAAAATACAAGTAAGAGATCAAAAAAGATACAACGTGTTAGAACAAAACACATCATACATTGTTTTGGAACCTGGGAGACAGATGGAAGTATCTTAATACAGTTAAATCTTAAACCAAAATATTTTAACAAGCATTCGGTGAAGGGGATGTGCCGCTAACTGGCATTTGGACGCAACATTAGACTTATTTTGTCATATTGTCTTCTTTGAATGACTAATTACATTTTGCAAATGATTTCAGAATAGACTATCTTTCTTGGATATCATTTTTGTATAGTATAGTAAGTGTCTTCCAGAACATCTGTTGTTATAAACACACAATAGTAGACCACTCGATCAGACGAATTAAGCCTTTTACTGTAATGTATGGGAAGATTTATGAACTACCCTGCCAATAAGAATCGTCATTGAACGGGTTCCTCCTATTTTGTTCCATGCATTGACTTACGGAGATGAGTTATCTGAAACACATATGGTCCTGAATTAAACAGCCACCATTGGTATGGTAGCATATACGGAGCTAACAGAAGTACTACAGTTTTCCTCCGAAGACGTACTGTTCGATTTAGTGAGATTGTGCAAAATTAGGCAGATAGATTCGAATGCCAGCGGTCAGGGTTTTTTTTTACCAAAGAGTGTACATGAGTTTTTAAATAAAAGTAATAGTGCCTCTTCATCCACGCAAGTATGGCAATCAATCTGTGGTCCATATATGGTAGATAAAATCGTTTCCCCGCATTCAAAATCAAGAATCAAATGTTGCTTGCTTCTGACACACACGCAAGATACAACACTGACAATTACATCAGCTTCGATCCACAGTTCTTGGTAATGGAATCTATGTGAAGTTCCTTTTCGTTACTAAGACACAGGTGTGTCGATTTCTCGCTTTCACTAACAATATCGATCCTGAATCATATATGGTTCTATAAAAGTTGCAGAAACAAGTTACCAGGCGTGATGAGTGACAGATAACGCTCTGGCACCATATTTGGGAAGGTGCGAGTTCAAATCCCCGTACAGCCATCCAGATTTCGGTTTTCAACTTTTCCCCAAAAATTATTCCAGACGAATGCCTGGGTTGTTCCTTCCCGTTCCTTGTCCCCAGTCCTTTACCACCTCTAATGCCCTAGACGTCAACGAGGTGTAAAGCAAAAAATGGGGGACAAGTTAGTCAATGGTATTTTTCTTATTAGGAGTGCATAGACTTTTTTAACTAGTGAGTTTGAAACAGTAAACATTCAATTGTTGAAAACTGGCAGTCAGATGGCAATTTACTAGTAATCGTAACTCCTTTACAAATTGCTAAAGAAAATGATAACTCACTTCCTAAATGATATCATTTATTCTTTTATATCGAGACATCATTTAGATGTAGGAACATTTTAAACAGATTGACTTTTAAGAAGTTGTTTCAAAGTGAGTTCAATCCGATCCTGCGAGGGGTGCTGCACATCTAATACCTACTGTGTGGAAGGTGTCTATTCATTAGTTAATTTTTCCTCTGTTAGAGGTTTACAAACAATTAATTACTATCATTGTTTTTGCAATCGTTTTTACCTGCGAGTTTTCTCCAGTACTAATACCATTCCTTAGAGTACCGTTATCAGTGTGGATGATTTCACATCTGCCATTAGGAGTTTTTGAACTATCATGTAGCTTCAAATTCGAGACCAATTATTGAAGGTGATTTCTGCTTAGTACTACCATGCTCATATGTATCCGAACGATCTGAATCGCTTATCGCTAAATTTCCTCCCAAATCTTATTCAACCCTTCCTACGAAAATATGTATTATATTACGTATCCATACAGAAAATAAAAAGTTGCCGTTTTCAAGCAAAACGTTAATTTCGAACAAACGCTGTGGTCAATAGAAAGCAAGATGATTATTTGAAGTAACTAAATATTAATGATAAAATCACTATTTGCGGTGTAAAGGTATAATAAGTGAGTGCGTTGACAAAAAAATTGCCAGATTCTTGAAGTTAATTCAGCAGTGTGCTATTAAGACTTGTAGTTCTCCTACTACTACATTTAAACTTATTTTAGAAACATACACATAAACTTATAACAAAATCACTTTTGTCGGTGCCTTGAGGTGTCGTCAACGCAGTCTGAGTTGACAGTACTTTAGCGTCAAAAAACTTATTTTCACCTATCATTAATACTGAAAGCTGCTTAAAGCGCAACGAACACTCCCTTTAAAACAAAAACCAATCACGATAAGGGTTCAGTAGACGATGACACAATTTTACATAGTATTGTAGCCTTTGTGGTTTTAGTGGTGTTTTATAATCAGGCAAAGGGCAAACGACAGGTGCAACGTTGGTTGGATGTTCTTACCAAAAAAGCTATTGGTAAATATGCAAGGACGAGCACTTTAAAAATTTGGTAATTAACGAACTGCTGCGTTTGCTAGCGGACACATACGAAATCATTGGTTCATTTCGCTTTTTGCTACTTGAAGTTATTATTGCACACCAACTTTTCATTCCATACTAATGCTATCTTTCGGCAGTATTCCGTAAAGAACTTGCGCTGAATTTAGTGGTAAAATTGTTACCAGTCATCTGGTAACCCAGAATACAACAAGAAGTTACACAAGTGCGAAAATTTTACAAGCTGATACTAATGCAGATCATCATTCATATTTTGTAACTGTTGTTTATGAGGCTTAACGTTTGGAGGAAATACACAGGAAACTGGTAACATGGAAACATAATGCTGGTCAACACGTGTATAAGAGTTGTTGCCACCTCTGGTGCCGTCTTTGTTGGTGTCAGTCGCTTGCACTGTAGGCGTCGCAGGTGCCACTACTGACCCGGAAGCATGGGGTAGTTCCTGGAGTAAACGGCTCGAATCCAGCCTCAGACATAAGTGATTTTCATCAACTGTTACGTTCTTCTTGTGTTTACTGTGGATCACTAAAATCACATTATATACCAATTGAGAAGCTAAAAGAATTGAGGGGATGCACGTATCGATAAATTAAGGAAAATGCTTTTTTGGTATAATTTTTTACCAATTGTGTCTTTAAATGTATGTTATATTGTTTGAAATGTAACAGAAACGATCATTTACCAAGGATTGAAAAAGAATTCGGCCACGGTATTTAAGTATGAACTAATCCCCAGTAAGCTTGAAATTATTTCGTTAATCTTTTGAAAACCAAAACTTGGATATTGTTGACCATGCGATACACCATATTACTGACAAATATACTTGAAAGTTGACATCCAAAATGTCAGTGGCAACAGAACTGGTAAAAATTTCAACGATTTCATGAAAAGAAGTACAGCTTGCAAAGCTTACTTTTAACATAGAAGGGCAAACCAAAGATTCGATGTGATAAAACTATGCTTCATCAGAAGAAATTGTTCTACTGTCTTCGTTGTATAGGCCTACATAAGTGATGATAAAGGCAAAATTATAGTCAGAACCGATAAACTTCTTGATCATAAAAAGTCTAACAGTTTCCGCCCAATCGCTTAAATCAGTGAATGAAGGTTTGTTATTGCGATCTTCACTGTCTCCTGTAGTATGCTTATTACTGGAAGGAAATTATTGATTAATATTCACCAAATTTAAACTATGTATCAACAAATTTGCTGCGATCACAGCAATAGCAGAATGGAGTTCAAAACTTTGATGGCATAACGAAGATTTTATTTCGATAGGGCTTTACGACTAGCCGATTTCAAGGTCATTAGGGCCTGGAGAGCGCTGGGGAAAGGAATGGAAAGGATCGCAACCATGAGCATTCGAGAAACACGTCGCGGCAATCGCTTGGAGAAGTTACCGAAAACCTTGGAAAACCTAAATCAGGATAACCGGATAATTGATTTAACATGCGACTTTCCGAATTCCAATCTCGAGCGTTAACCGCTCACCCAACAAGTTCGGTGCCACAACAACACCAAAATACCTTCGCAAAGAAGAAACGGCTATACGTGGATCCCAAGTTTCATTCAGTTTGAGCAATGATCTCCGGTAAATTATAGAATTACTGAAGCTATTGAGCCAAAAAATACTCTCAAAATACTAAAATACAACAGCGATGAATGAGGACGAGTTTTACATAAGGATCTGAAATAACTTGATATGTCGAATAGTGAACAAGGAGACCATGCGATCAAGGACTTCACTGCAATCTCTTCCAAAATATTGTAGTTTAGCGCTGTTATTCTCTGCAGTTGGTTTGTAGAACAACAGCTATATTTGAAGGAGGAAATTGTGAGTTTACGCAGGGCATTTGACCATCAAGACATCTCCGGCTCGGAACTTGCTCTCCATTTAAAGCAGAGTATCTGATTTCCAGTAATATCATAACGTCTGCAAGCTGAGTAAGGATAAAAATCTTCAGTATCTATTGTTAAATGTAAAGTTTGCTAACTAAAGGAATGCTAATAATTAACTTCTGTAATTGCTGCGGATGATTTCTTTAAACATTTCTAGAATTAAAGTTTCTGTGTTATTTCATTCTGTGTGAACTAAGATTTCTTATTATACCTTTACACCGCAAATGATGATTGTATTATTAATATCTTGTTACATCAAGTGATAGATGATCGGTATAACGTCTTGTTTTCTTTCGACCCTAGTGTTTGTTCAAAACTAACGTTTTTTTTTAAAAAAAAAAAAGTAACTTTTTATGTTCTGTATGGACACGTAATTTCTCTTAAATGTTTGAAAAAACTAAAATGAAGTGCATTTAATGTCTCAATAACTCTTTTATTGTGGAAATATAATCCATATTTTCATTTGTCTAATGAATATGTTAAAATATTTCACATTTTTTTATGAGTTGGGCGAGTCTCAATTTTGGATATTCACGTGAATGTACCACCTACAGCGTATAGGACGTTAAAAGCAGAAGTGTATGAATGGCTGAATTAGTTTTGTGAGGAAATTTAGCGATGAGCTATTCAGATCGTTCAGATAGATATAAGCATGATAGTACAAAATCAGTTACTTATTTAGAGATCGATTACGACAGTGTTGTTAAAGGTTTTAGTGTTTTATTACATTTGTCAGGCCTAGTTCTCAAAATTTTGGGATTTGAATCTAGGCTTGTTCTATTTTTGCTTCAAACCACATTCATTTTAAAGATATTTGTCACATAGTATTCAGAATAATCCAGTATTTGAAGTCTGAGCACTATACAGTCAGACAAATTTAATGTCACCCCAGTCTTATCCCATTTCTACAGTTAATGATACTTTAACACATTTTATTTATTGTTACACTGGAACAATTTTCACTGCCTCAAATTTTTACACTGGAATAATTTTCACTGCCTCAAATTCTTCAAGCAACAAATAGAATAAGAAACGATTTTGCTTTTTTGCTTCACTCTCAACCAGACAGAATTACAAATGTTATGTTTCAGATAACTTTCACACAACAGATTCTTGATGTAAAAAATGTTGAATAAAGCATAGTTAGGATAGTTTCTAGTATAAACCATTCTAGAAAGGTATAAAAATAATACTAACACTAAAATAACAAGAAACCTTCCACAAAAACGATTTTTTATTTAATGGCTATAGCACTGCCCCAAAGAGCTCGATGCGGATTTCTGTGTGAAATGCGTCTAAAAATTAGTAAAAAGGACTTGATTCACTGATAACTCATCATCAGTAAAATACAAGTAAGAGATCAAAAAAGATACAACGTGTTAGAACAAAACACATCATACATTGTTTTGGAACCTGGGAGACAGATGGAAGTATCTTAATACAGTTAAATCTTAAACCAAAATATTTTAACAAGCATTCGGTGAAGGGGATGTGCCGCTTACTGGCATTTGGACGCAACATTAGACTTATTTTGTCATATTGTCTTCTTTGAATGACTAATTACATTTTGCAAATGATTTCAGAATAGACTATCTTTCTTGGATATCATTTTTGTATAGTATAGTAAGTGTCTTCCAGAACATCTGTTGTTATAAACACACAATAGTAGACCACTCGATCAGACGAATTAAGCCTTTTACTGTAATGTATGGGAAGATTTATGAACTACCCTGCCAATAAGAATCGTCATTGAACGGGTTCCTCCTATTTTGTTCCATGCATTGACTTACGGAGATGAGTTATCTGAAACACATATGGTCCTGAATTAAACAGCCACCATTGGTATGGTAGCATATACGGAGCTAACAGAAGTACTACAGTTTCCTCCGAAGACGTACTGTTCGATTTAGTGAGATTGTGCAAAATTAGGCAGATAGATTCGAATGCCAGCGGTCAGGGTTTTTTTTTACCAAAGAGTGTACATGAGTTTTTAAATAAAAGTAATAGTGCCTCTTCATCCACGCAAGTATGGCAATCAATCTGTGGTCCATATATGGTAGATAAAATCGTTTCCCCGCATTCAAAATCAAGAATCAAATGTTGCTTGCTTCTGACACACACGCAAGATACAACACTGACAATTACATCAGCTTCGATCCACAGTTCTTGGTAATGGAATCTATGTGAAGTTCCTTTTCGTTACTAAGACACAGGTGTGTCGATTTCTCGCTTTCACTAACAATATCGATCCTGAATCATATATGGTTCTATAAAAGTTGCAGAAACAAGTTACCAGGCGTGATGAGTGACAGATAACGCTCTGGCACCATATTTGGGAAGGTGCGAGTTCAAATCCCCGTACAGCCATCCAGATTTCGGTTTTCAACTTTTCCCCAAAAATTATTCCAGACGAATGCCTGGGTTGTTCCTTCCCGTTCCTTGTCCCCAGTCCTTTACCACCTCTAATGCCCTAGACGTCAACGAGGTGTAAAGCAAAAAATGGGGGACAAGTTAGTCAATGGTATTTTTCTTATTAGGAGTGCATAGACTTTTTTAACTAGTGAGTTTGAAACAGTAAACATTCAATTGTTGAAAACTGGCAGTCAGATGGCAATTTACTAGTAATCGTAACTCCTTTACAAATTGCTAAAGAAAATGATAACTCACTTCCTAAATGATATCATTTATTCTTTTATATCGAGACATCATTTAGATGTAGGAACATTTTAAACAGATTGACTTTTAAGAAGTTGTTTCAAAGTGAGTTCAATCCGATCCTGCGAGGGGTGCTGCACATCTAATACCTACTGTGTGGAAGGTGTCTATTCATTAGTTAATTTTTCCTCTGTTAGAGGTTTACAAACAATTAATTACTATCATTGTTTTTGCAATCGTTTTTACCTGCGAGTTTTCTCCAGTACTAATACCATTCCTTAGAGTACCGTTATCAGTGTGGATGATTTCACATCTGCCATTAGGAGTTTTTGAACTATCATGTAGCTTCAAATTCGAGACCAATTATTGAAGGTGATTTCTGCTTAGTACTACCATGCTCATATGTATCCGAACGATCTGAATCGCTTATCGCTAAATTTCCTCCCAAATCTTATTCAACCCTTCCTACGAAAATATGTATTATATTACGTATCCATACAGAAAATAAAAAGTTGCCGTTTTCAAGCAAAACGTTAATTTCGAACAAACGCTGTGGTCAATAGAAAGCAAGATGATTATTTGAAGTAACTAAATATTAATGATAAAATCACTATTTGCGGTGTAAAGGTATAATAAGTGAGTGCGTTGACAAAAAAATTGCCAGATTCTTGAAGTTAATTCAGCAGTGTGCTATTAAGACTTGTAGTTCTCCTACTACTACATTTAAACTTATTTTAGAAACATACACATAAACTTATAACAAAATCACTTTTGTCGGTGCCTTGAGGTGTCGTCAACGCAGTCTGAGTTGACAGTACTTTAGCGTCAAAAAACTTATTTTCACCTATCATTAATACTGAAAGCTGCTTAAAGCGCAACGAACACTCCCTTTAAAACAAAAACCAATCACGATAAGGGTTCAGTAGACGATGACACAATTTTACATAGTATTGTCAGTTATCACCTTTGTGGTTTTAGTGGTGTTTTATAATCAGGCAAAGGGCAAACGACAGGTGCAACGTTGGTTGGATGTTCTTACCAAAAAAGCTATTGGTAAATATGCAAGGACGAGCACTTTAAAAATTTGGTAATTAACGAACTGCTGCGTTTGCTAGCGGACACATACGAAATCATTGGTTCATTTCGCTTTTTGCTACTTGAAGTTATTATTGCACACCAACTTTTCATTCCATACTAATGCTATCTTTCGGCAGTATTCCGTAAAGAACTTGCGCTGAATTTAGTGGTAAAATTGTTACCAGTCATCTGGTAACCCAGAATACAACAAGAAGTTACACAAGTGCGAAAATCAAGCTGATACTAATGCAGATCATCATTCATGAACATATTTTGTAACTGTTGTTTATGAGGCTTAACGTTTGGAGGAAATACACAGGAAACTGGTAACATGGAAACATAATGCTGGTCAACACGTGTATAAGAGTTGTTGCCACCTCTGGTGCCGTCTTTGTTGGTGTCAGTCGCTTGCACTGTAGGCGTCGCAGGTGCCACTACTGACCCGGAAGCATGGTGGCTAGCGCTGGGGTAGTTCCTGGAGTAAACGGCTCGAATCCAGCCTCCGACATAAGTGATTTTCATCAACTGTTACGTTCTTCTTGTGTTTACTGTGGATCACTAAAATCACATTATATACCAATTGAGAAGCTAAAAGAATTGAGGGGATGCACGTATCGATAAATTAAGGAAAATGCTTTTTTGGTATAATTTTTTACCAATTGTGTCTTTAAATGTATGTTATATTGTTTGAAATGTAACAGAAACGATCATTTACCAAGGATTGAAAAAGAATTCGGCCACGGTATTTAAGTATGAACTAATCCCCAGTAAGCTTGAAATTATTTCGTTAATCTTTTGAAAACCAAAACTTGGATATTGTTGACCATGCGATACACCATATTACTGACAAATATACTTGAAAGTTGACATCCAAAATGTCAGTGGCAACAGAACTGGTAAAAATTTCAACGATTTCATGAAAAGAAGTACAGCTTGCAAAGCTTACTTTTAACATAGAAGGGCAAACCAAAGATTCGATGTGATAAAACTATGCTTCATCAGAAGAAATTGTTCTACTGTCTTCGTTGTATAGGCCTACATAAGTGATGATAAAGGCAAAATTATAGTCAGAACCGATAAACTTCTTGATCATAAAAAGTCTAACAGTTTCCGCCCAATCGCTTAAATCAGTGAATGAAGGTTTGTTATTGCGATCTTCACTGTCTCCTGTAGTATGCTTATTACTGGAAGGAAATTATTGATTAATATTCACCAAATTTAAACTATGTATCAACAAATTTGCTGCGATCACAGCAATAGCAGAATGGAGTTCAAAACTTTGATGGCATAACGAAGATTTTATTTCGATAGGGCTTTACGACTAGCCGATTTCAAGGTCATTAGGGCCTGGAGAGCGCTGGGGAAAGGAATGGAAAGGATCGCAACCATGAGCATTCGAGAAACACGTCGCGGCAATCGCTTGGAGAAGTTACCGAAAACCTTGGAAAACCTAAATCAGGATAACCGGATAATTGATTTAACATGCGACTTTCCGAATTCCAATCTCGAGCGTTAACCGCTCACCCAACAAGTTCGGTGCCACAACAACACCAAAATACCTTCGCAAAGAAGAAACGGCTATACGTGGATCCCAAGTTTCATTCAGTTTGAGCAATGATCTCCGGTAAATTATAGAATTACTGAAGCTATTGAGCCAAAAAATACTCTCAAAATACTAAAATACAACAGCGATGAATGAGGACGAGTTTTACATAAGGATCTGAAATAACTTGATATGTCGAATAGTGAACAAGGAGACCATGCGATCAAGGACTTCACTGCAATCTCTTCCAAAATTTTGTAGTTTAGCGCTGTTATTCTCTGCAGTTGGTTTGTAGAACAACAGCTATATTTGAAGGAGGAAATTGTGAGTTTACGCAGGGCATTTGACCATCAAGACATCTCCGGCTCGGAACTTGCTCTCCATTTAAAGCAGAGTATCTGATTTCCAGTAATATCATAACGTCTGCAAGCTGAGTAAGGATAAAAATCTTCAGTATCTATTGTTAAATGTAAAGTTTGCTAACTAAAGGAATGCTATTAATTAATTCTGTACTGTAATTGCTGCGGATGATTTCTTTAAACATTTCTAGAATTAAAGTTTCTGTGTTATTTCATTCTGTGTGAACTAAGATTTCTTATTATACCTTTACACCGCAAATGATGATTGTATTATTAATATCTTGTTACATCAAGTGATAGATGATCGGTATAACGTCTTGTTTTCTTTCGACCCTAGTGTTTGTTCAAAACTAACGTTTTTTTTTTTTTTTAAAAATAAGTAACTTTTTATATTCTGTATGGACACGTAATTTCTCTTAAATGTTTGAAAAAACTAAAATGAAGTGCATTTAATGTCTCAATAACTCTTTTATTGTGGAAATATAATCCATATTTTCATTTGTCTAATGAATATGTTAAAATATTTCACATTTTTTTATGAGTTGGGCGAGTCTCAATTTTGGATATTCACGTGAATGTACCACCTACAGCGTATAGGACGTTAAAAGCAGAAGTGTATGAATGGCTGAATTAGTTTTGTGAGGAAATTTAGCGATGAGCTATTCAGATCGTTCAGATAGATATAAGCATGATAGTACAAAATCAGTTACTTATTTAGAGATCGATTACGACAGTGTTGTTAAAGGTTTAAGTGTTTTATTACATTTGTCAGGCCTAGTTCTCAAAATTTTGGGATTTGAATCTAGGCTTGTTCTATTTTTGCTTCAAACCACATTCATTTTAAATATATTTGTCACATAGTATTCAGAATAATCCAGTATTTGAAGTCTGAGTACTATACAGTCAGACAAATTTAATGTCACCCCAGTCTTATCCCATTTCTACAGTTAATGATACTTTAACACATTTTATTTATTGTTACACTGGAACAATTTTCACTGCCTCAAATTTTTACACTGGAATAATTTTCACTGCCTCAAATTCCTCAAGCAACAAATAGAATAAGAAACGATTTTGCTTTTTTGCTTCACTCTCAACCAGACAGAATTACAAATGTTATGTTTCAGATAACTTTCACACAACAGATTCTTGATGTAAAAAATGTTGAATAAAGCATAGTTAGGATAGTTTCTAGTATAAACCATTCTAGAAAGGTATAAAAATAATACTAACACTAAAATAACAAGAAACCTTCCACAAAAACGATTTTTTATTTAATGGCTATAGCACTGCCCCAAAGAGCTCGATGCGGATTTCTGTGTGAAATGCGTCTAAAAATTAGTAAAAAGGACTTGATTCACTGATAACTCACCATCAGTAAAATACAAGTAAGAGATCAAAAAAGATACAACGTGTTAGAACAAAACACATCATACATTGTTTTGGAACCTGGGAGACAGATGGAAGTATCTTAATACAGTTAAATCTTAAACCAAAATATTTTAACAAGCATTCGGTGAAGGGGATGTGCCGCTTACTGGCATTTGGACGCAACATTAGACTTATTTTGTCATATTGTCTTCTTTGAATGACTAATTACATTTTGCAAATGATTTCAGAATAGACTATCTTTCTTGGATATCATTTTTGTATAGTATAGTAAGTGTCTTCCAGAACATCTGTTGTTATAAACACACAATAGTAGACCACTCGATCAGACGAATTAAGCCTTTTACTGTAATGTATGGGAAGATTTATGAACTACCCTGCCAATAAGAATCGTCATTGAACGGGTTCCTCCTATTTTGTTCCATG